>JAWNPF010000020.1:0-107500 GCA_035045185.1 Drosophila meridiana | reverse complement strand
CTGTCACACACACACTCTACTTTCCAACATTCCCATTCCTTCTCTTTCTCGCTCTCTTCAGTTAATGATACTTGTCATTATCAGCACGCGTGGCTGCTGTCTTATCAGCGACATTGAGCACATTCATTAAAGCACGCACAAGCATACATACGCGCACACTCATACACACACGCACACACACATACACGCATTAGATGCTCTGAGATTATGTATACGCCCTGTGCCACTTTCAAGTGTTTTGCTGCGCTGCGTGTCTAACTTAATGTGGCAACATCTTACGCGCCACGCCCCCTTCGCCAGCGCCGCCCCGCGCTTAAGTGATAAAAATATCGCAACCTTCACGCACACACCCTCCAGCAGCCACGCCCACACTGCACTTAAATCTGTTCTTGTTTCAAGTATGAATGGCGCACATTTTAGCCACGACTCGTGCTCAGTTTAAGTGACTGTTACTTGGCACGACACAGCCGCGCCCCCCCACACGCCCAATGCCACCCACTTGTTAGTTTATCTATAGACGGAACAAGTCCTTCGTCCTTGCCCCCCTCGTTAGCCATGGCATAACTTGTTGCTCAGCTTAACTTTGCTCTCAATGAATTTTATAGTTTCGCTTTCGCCTTCGACATTTTGAGCGCTGCCTTCTTGTTGTTCTTAAATAAGCACAAAATTGTCTTTTAGCTTTTTATGTTGGCTCTTCCTACCTTCCTGCCTGCCCATCGTCTTCATTCTCTTCCTCTCTCCCTTTGCTCTTAACCAAAATGTTGTGTGCATTTGGTAGCAGCCAAGTTGGCTTTAAATATTTAACAAGCGCAATTATTGGAATGGCTTTCCAACTAAGTTTGTATTCATTTATGAAACATCAGCTAGATATATAATATATATGTATATGCAAACTTTATGCGGGACACTTCATTCTCTAACTTTCTAAAATCAAAGTTGAATTTAATGTCTTTGCTAAATGGTTTGTTTTGGAAAGTTTGGGACACGCTTTCCCGTTTGACTAAATTGCGCAGCGAAAGTTTACAGCACTTGGGAACTAGTTCACAAAATATCGTCAAGAACTTATCGATTAGTTATCGATGTAGGGAAACTTGTCGCAACTTGCCAGAAAGTGTTATTTTATGTGTTCAAAACTTTTACTTGGCACTTGAGCAAACGTTTCAAATTGATATTTGCATATATAAATATAAAAATTTGTATTTAAAACTTAATTTTAATACAGCTTTACTAGTGTACATAAACAAATCAAGTTTTTAATAGATTTTCTTTGTTATAAGCACGATATATACAGTCATGTATATTTGAAAAGCCTTAAATAACAAACAGCTTATTCATTCACTTATGCTATATATACCTATAAATCGGGTCTTATGAGCAATCATTGCCAATAATAAACAAATTCTGAGTTCAAAGATATTTTACGAGCTTTGCGCACAATGCAAATAAACACATTTCTGTTACCTTAATGGGTACTTATTGTACATATTTTATATATGTTTAAATATACTGCTAAATATATTGAGTATATATACTTCGGAATGCACAAACACTCGTGTGAAATAATCATGCTACATAATGCGAATGATGTGTAAACAATTTGTATCACAATTTAAATACTCTTGTCAAAGACTTTTTTTCTGAATTTTTATTAAATAAAAATAAAAATAAAAATTTATATTTTTATTTTCATGAAATTAGAATATATATATTTTTAAAATTTCAATCAAAATACAACATGAAAAAATATAAATATAAAATAAACAAAATGGCAACAAAATTTAGAAAGCTTTTAAAAATTTAACACAAAAAATAGTCTGAGTATTACTAAGAATTGAGTGCTTTATGTATTTATAATTAAGTCTGCGAAGTACATACATGAGAACATATAACACATATATATAATGACTGACGCTTCCAACGCGGTATGTCATTAAGGGATCTGACGTCTCTGTCAAAAGATACAGGGTTGCCAGATGGGTCCGTCGAATATGGGCATCTATAAAAAGTAGCTGAGAGTATCGCTTATATATGCATGGGTAATGTTGATTAAAGCACTATTAGATATTATATCGAAAAATGTATATAAAATTTTCTAGGTTTACACAATAACCTCCTTGAGCATTTCAAAATTACTATGTATCTTCTATTATAATCCCCATTAAGAGCATTCAAAAGTCTATAAAGTCTATACTATAACATTTCAATCTACTGCCTGACATTTGCCTTCATGTGTGTTAGTTTTGTTGTGACTGCAGCTGTCCAATTCAATGCAGTTAGCACAGGCGTTTATCAAATTGTCCGCAAACCTAGCTGCAGCTCACACAAACTCAGACCCCACCGCCACCTCACTGACCACCGGCCTCCACCTGCTGTTGACCCATCTGTCGCCATCAATCAGAATCTGAATGACAATCGCGGCGCTGCGTCCAGTTAACGCGCATGTAACCACGCGTAACCTCAAACAAAACAAGGGGGCGTGGCAGGCCGGCGAAAATGTTAGGACTGGGACCTTTCACCCTTCACCCCTCACCTCTCACTTTTCACCCTTCGCCATTAGCCCCTGACATCGGCGTGTGACCTGAAAAGCTGCGCGTTCCATGTGGCATACACTGATTGGGCTTTGCTTCTATTTTTTTTTTGGCATTGGATTTTGGTTTTGGTTTTTGGTCGGGACCCCATTTTCGGCTCGCGTTTTAGCCAATTTTTATGGCTGTTTTTGCTTTTGTTATTGGAGTCAATTAATCATATTAATTATCGATTTTGTTGCTGCACGTAAATTTATGCTGGCCGTAACTGAAACCCAACACGAAAGCCCGCAGTCCGCAGCCCGCAAACAAACTATTTTATGGCCAGTTGGCTTAAAATTATATTTAACGACAATTGGCCAGGCAGCGGCGACAACACTAACAACATTTGCAGCCGGGTCCTTGCTTAAAATAAAAAATCTAATTATCTGCTTCAATGGCGAATTTTAATTAAATAAGTTTTGTGCAACTGTCGTTGTTGTTGGCGCTCTCGTTGGTTGTTGTTGTTGTTGTTGTTCCTGTTGTTGTTGTTGTTGTTGTTGTTCTTGTTGTCGATGCTGCAAAGTTAATTAAAAAGGATAAGCACGTTATATCAACCCACACACATACACTTACACACACATCCACTCACACAAATTCGCATTTCCTTCCTTTGGCACGACGCGGCAATTCCTTGCAGTCATATAAACTTTATTTTCTTAAACTTTTTACAAACTTCCTCAACAGAACTTGTTGGAATTATTAAAAAAATATATACAAACAAGTAAGAGGGCTCTAGTCGAGACTGCTCGACTAGGGGATACCCTGAGCCCTGTGAAGAGCCAAATATCAAATCATTCTACGCTTTTGTTATGCATACATACAAACAACACATACACACACATATGCACGCACGCATAAGCGCACGCTCTGCCAACTGCGCAGTTGACGCAGCGACTGCGCTTGGACTGCAATGTGGGCATTACTATGGGAACTTAATTATTTAATAACTTTTTTTTAGCGATGGACTAACTTCATCCAACTTTCACAACTTATTAATGGCATTCATATGTGTGTATTTGCCAAAGCACAACTCTCTAGTATTTAATTTGCGATTTTTACAAATAGGGGGCTATTGGGGATGAATGGGGCGTGTCATAAAAAATCTAATGATTACGTAATCTCCGTATTCATTCAACGCAATTACACAGCAAATTTGAAGTCTCTAGCTCAAACGATGCACAAACTATGCCTTAAAAACGTATTTTCGATAAGCATTAAAATCGATAACATTACAACAAAAATAGATATCGTTTTTTGGAAACAAACTTGACCTGCGCGTGCTATCCACGGACCCAACAAAAAAAATTTCAAGTCTCTAGCTTGTCTAGATGCTTCAATCGACGCGTTCAAACATACGGACGGACGGACAGACGGACAGACGGACAGACGGACGGACAGACAGACGGACAGGGCTAAATCGACTCAGCTCGTCGCCCTGATCAAGAATATATATACTTTGTGGGGTCTGACACGCCTCCTTCTGCCTGTTACATACATTTAACAAAACCATTATACCCTGATTTCCCATTTTCAATGGGCTCAGGGTATAAAAATACTGATGTAAGGAATTAGTATGACAATTTTGAACAGTTTTTGCTGAGTGATTTGAAATGTTTTTTTTTTTTTTTTTATAATAATTCCTTATTGCAACTTCTTGTCTTAGACTCTATTAAAAAAAAAAAAAAAAAAAAAAAAAAAAATTAAAATGTTTAGAAATTATTTCAAATAAGTTTTTAAGGACAGTGGGGGCTCCTAAGTTGAAGCAAAAAAAATTTTAATAATTAAAATAGTAATAAATTACCAAATAGAAATTAAAAATAGTTTTTTTTTAATTATACAAATGAACATTATTATATTATTAATAATTAAACAATTAAACAATTAAACAATAAAATAATAATAATTATATATATTTTATTATAATATTTATTATTAAAAGAAACAAAAATTTGAAATTAAAAATAATTTTTTTTAATTATAAAAATTAACATTATTATATTATTAATAATTAAACAAATAAACAATAAAATAACAATAATTATATATATTTTATTCTTTTATTAATTATTAAAAGAAACAAAAATTTGGCTAAAATCTTGGAGCTAAAAATATAAATATATATAAAAAAAAATAAATAAATAAAAAAATTACAACTGTTTAAAGTTAACACATATTCAAAGAAATTCATTTATAACATTTTTCTTCCGTTAAACTCTTTGGCAGAATATTAAGAATAATAACAATATTATGAGAAAATAAAAAATTAATATATAAAAATAAAATTAAACAATATAAAAAAATTCTCATTTATTTTTTTATGTTAAAATTTATAAAATATTATCAGATTTCAAACTCGTTTTGGGTTTACTTTAAATATTAAATAATAATAAAAATTTTACTTTAATAAATAACATTTTTTAGATTTTTAGAAATTGTTTTTTGGCTTCATTTTGAATTTTTCATTTTCATTTCATGTAAGTAAATGCATAAAAATTTTTAATGACAGCTCGTGTTTTGCTAAAAACATAAAAAATAAGAAAAAAATCTAAATATTGATGAATATTATAATAAATTTTCCTACAAACTAAAACCACTAATTTTACAAATATATAATCAAAGATTTATGAAATGAATATCTTTTTATATTTTTTAATATTTAAAATACTTTCAAACATTTACGTTTGCTGCCTTCAGTTGAGGTTTGCATTATGCAAATTTCTTGCCAACAATTTCCCGAACTTGTTCGCCTGTCTGTTCCGCTATGAGTGCGTCTCTCTCTCTCTCTCTCTCTCTCTCTCTCTCTCTCTCTCTCTCTCTCTCTCTCTCTCTCTCTCTTCTCTGTGAACGGAGCTGCTTGAGTTTTTCCTAAGCGAATTAAGCAAAGCTTATGATATGCCAAGCCGCAAAAAAAAAATAAAAAATAAAAAAAAAATGCAAAAGAACGAGAGAAGCCGAACGAAAAACTCGAGAACTACTTAACAACTCGCCTATGGGCTAAAGTGTAAAAGTTTTTCACTCGAATGCTGTGCGAAAGTGTGTGGAAAGCGAAGCCGATGCGGCATGTGGGCAGGGGTGAAGCGATGATGAGGGATGAGGGAATGAGGGATGAGGGGGTGGCTGGGTGACCATTAACTTTCGAGTTGTCATGCGAGCTTTGTGGGTTTTGCTGTGACAATTTCTGCCAGGCGAAACTTTGTTTTTCACTTGCATTCAATGTGCGCATTTTGTGTGTGTGTGTGTGTCGTTCAAGTATTAATAAGCACACTCACACACACAGAAAACCAGACATACACATAGGCATAAACACAGCTGCACACACATACAGCATTAATGCTTCTATGTTGCCGACGCAACTGCTATCTCCCAGTTCTGTGCGCCTGGCTGGCAATTATATGGAAAGCACACATATGTACACGGAATCACACACACTCACACAGACACACACTCTCACAAATACACAGTGATTCGCACTCACACACAGTAGCCGTTGTGCGTCACATTGCGCCAAAAACTTGTTTGTGGTTGCACTGCAAAAACAGCAACAGGGGAGAAGCGTTATCGAATAATGAAGTTTGAATACTCTGAAGAGTGTATCAAATATGAAAAATAAAATTACAGAGTGATCCATATATATTAGATCCTAAAATTTTCTTTTAATATACATATAGATCCATATAAATCACAGAATACATTAAGACAGAATTGTGTCTATATTAAAATCATATAAATCATTTAAAAAGAATATTTTCTACCTAGAATCCACGACAGATACGACTTGAACTAATAGAGATTAGCAATGTTAGTATATATATATATATATATTATATTATAATATATATGTAATTGTGCATTATCTGCTCAAAAGCCCTCTTCTTCTTTACATCAGTTACAGTTACTGCTACAATTGTAATACCTAATCCAAAAGTGTATAAAATGTGCGCAAAAGGCATATAAAATCCAACCGCCTTTCTTTCGTCCTTTCTCTCTAGTTGCCTCTCGCTTTCAGCTTGCCCTTGCTCGCTCTCGCTTTTCAGTATCTCTGACCTTTTTTAGACATTTTCTGGTTGAATTTTCAAATGTGCAACTGTTGAGTAGTTATTAGTGAGTGTGTGTTTGTCTATACATGTGTATCTCTTTCTCTCTCTCTCTCTTCCCCTCTATGTGTGTGCTTGGGCAAGTGGGGTCTTGTGGCACGTTTTGGGTTTATTGAAAGCGCTGCTTGCGCTTGGGCTTTGGTTTGGGCTTGGGCTTGTGCTTTTCCCCTGTGTGTATTCACGCTTGGCTACAATTATATATCAAGTGCATTGAAGTGTGCTGGCTAAGTTGGCAAATCCAAAGCCAATCAGATAACCGTAGACAGTCGCCGGTGCCGCTTAAAACTAAAAGCTAAGAAGTAAATTCGTTTCTATCCGATTATCGGGACAACATATATTTTTGCCTGTCTGCACACTCCATAAAATTGTCACATTATCAGTCGAGGTTTTGCGCTGACGCCCCACGTTTATCTAATCTAAGTGGAGAACACGCATTTGCCTTGTACCTGAACATGTTTCCATTTCCTGGGCCCGCTAAATTTAGCCTGGCTAACAGCTAGGCCAATTACGCCAACAGATAAAACCAACAACAATTGAATAAAGTCGACAAGTTGATTTGCAGACATTTGTTCTGGGCACGCGAGGTATTAAATATTAATTATGAAAATGTTTCTAAATTTTTAGGAATTTGGTTTTAGCTAAATGTGGTATATAAAATTATATATTGATTTGAATGAAATTTTTTCAGCTTTTAAAATGATTTTCAAACACATTTTAAATTAAAATAAAATATTTAAATTAATTATAGAGTTTTTCTAGATTATTATTATATAAATATTAAATAAAATATTATAATAAAAATTTCATTTTAAATATCGAATAAATAAATAAAATTTTATAGATTTTAAAAAATTGTTTTGGACCTCATTTTAAATATTGAATACAAAAAAATATAAATTAAAAGTTTATAGATTTTAGATTTAAATGAAAATCTTAAAAAAATATATATATATTAAAATTAACAATTATTAATTTTTATATCAATTTTTTTTCTAGATATTTCAAAATTGTTTTAGGCCTTAATTTTAATAATTAAATATTAAAATCAGTGAAATGTTTTTAGATTTTAGAAAATTATTGTTTGCCTATTTTTTAAATATATTTATTTTATATATAGTATTTAAATATAAAATAATTAAATAGTTAATGAAATTAATGAAATAAACTGAATATAATTTTTAGAATTTTTAGAAATAGTTTTGAGCCTTTCATTGTATTACAATATACAATTATATTATATTATATACATATATTATAAATATTAAAAAAAAATTAAATAAAGTTTTTATTACAGGATTAGCCTATTCAAAACTCCATTGATTCGATTTGAAAAATGATTATGAATTTAAAACATAAATTCAAAAAAGAATCAAAAATTCAGAAACTTCTCACTTTTGCTCGAAATGACAACTTTTTGCTTTGACTATGTCCCTGATACTTTCAACAAACGTATCGCAATCTGCCCTCAGGCGAAATGCCCGTATCTCGCCCACTCATGAACAATGCCCACTCACCTCAGCACAAAATGATATAAAACATGAAGTTTAGTTATGTATAAAACACACTTTTAAGAGTTTAAAGCCAAGCAAGATTCTTAAACAGGAACTTCTGACAACAAGAAAATGTTTATATCTTTATGTTTGCCATAAAAGGCATTATATTATTCTCAGAGTTAAAAATATATAAAATTCTTTGCAGCTCACATTAAATATAAATTTAGAAAGAGCTCTTCAAAAATAAACATGTCTTGAGCAAATATAAAAGCGCTGTAAATCTGTACGCACTTTGACGTGTTTTGTCAGCCAAGTTGAGCAGAAAGTCAGAGCGAAAAAATCACTTAAAGTATTTAATTACAAAGTGTAAAATGAGAAACCGTTCAAATAGACAAATACGCACACAAAGCAGCTAGCAAAGCGAAATAAAATCAAATTGCGAAACAGAATGAAAATGTGCGCCATCTGGCGGCAGCGGGAGGCAGGAGAGTCAATGTGATGTTAGGGTCGACGGAAATAGCGTGGACCAACTGCAGCAGCAGAGCAGCAGCAGAGCAACAGCAGCAGCAGCAGCAGCAGTGACTGACAGCAGGCGACAGAGAGACAACAACAGGTGGCAGAGGGAGCGTTGACAGCGCACAGTGACACAGAGCTAATGATTTTAGTATAACAAATAAAAGCATAAAAATAAACAAATATAAATGTATAAGGTAAAATAAGATTAATATAAAGTAAAATAAATAAAAAAAAAAAAATTAATTTAAAAAAAAATAAAATTAATGATATAAATCAACAAATAAAATAAATATAATAAATAAAATAAATGAAACAAATAAAAGAAATATATAATAAAAAATAAATATATAATAAAATAAAAAAAATAAATTACATAAATAAAAAATAAAACAAATAAATAAAATAATAAAATAAAGATAAATATAATTAATTAAATAATATTAAAAATATAAATAAATAAAAAATTAAATAAAAAACATCAAATAAATAAAATAATAAAATAAAGATAATTAATTAAAAAATATTAAAAATATAAAATAATAAAAAATTAAATAAAAAAATAAAAAAATAAAATAATAAAATAAATAATTAAAAAATATTTAAAATATAAAATTAAAAAAAAATATAATAAATAAAATAATAAAATAAAGATAAATAATTAAAAAATATTAAAAATATAAAATAATAAAAAATTAAATAAAAAAATCAAATAAATAAAATAATAAAATAAAGATAAATAGTTAAAAAATATAAAATAATAAAAAATTAAATAAAAAAATCAAATAAATGAAATATTAAAATAAAGATAAATAATTTAAAAATTTTTAAAATATAAAATAAGAAAAAATTAAATAAAAAAAATCAAATAATTGAAACAAATCAAATAAAAATAAATAAAATTAAATATTAAAAAAAAAACAAATAAATCAAAATAAAAAAAGAACAAATCAAATAAATAAAGAACAATAAAATAAATTAATTTTTGTATAATTTTGTATAATTTATATGCCAAAATAATTTTTTTTTAATTTTAAAAAGTTTTATGTATATATTTAGTTATATATAAATATTCGCTCTATAACCAGCTGATTCGCCTCACTGTTTCACTCCTTTTATATTTATATATATTGTTTTTTTACTATTGCATTTGATGCCAATGGACGCTAGATGGCGCCTGCTGACATTTTGCAACTGCAATTTATTCCGCCAAGCGTGCGCTTGTTCCTGCTCTGTCTCTTTCTCTCCCTCTCTCTTTCACTCTGTGTTATGTTTAATCTGTGCAGGAGTCTGTGTGCTGGCACTGCCGTTGGCTTTAGAATAAATATTAAGTATGCTCACTCAGTGTACGTATTTATGCAAATAATTGTTTTTGGCGAGTCGCTCGCGCAGCAAACTGTTCGCAAAGTGAAAGCTGTTGCTGCAATTTTAATCTTGCAACTGCTGCAGCTGCACAGCCAAGACAAACAGATAGGAAGAGAGAGAGAGAGAGAGAGAGAGAGAGAGAGCGTGGGATGTGGGCGCAACCGGAAAGCAGCAGCAGTTGTTAACTCTGATTTAATGGCAATGGAGGAGGAGCTACCTGCGCTCGACCATACTTAACTGCCCAACCTGGTCTGGTCTGGCCTGGCCGAGCCTGGCTTCCTATTACAGCTGCTGCTCCTGCAGCTGCTTCAGCTCCTTCTGATCCTTGTCCGGCTGCCGCTATGGCAAACGGAAGTGGCTACGTGCTGTGTGCTCGACGTTTGCGGCGGTGGCCCGGTTACGTCTACGTGCTCCGGTTCTTGTCGAGAGGGGCTTTAATAGGTTAATGGCAGCAGCAGCAGCAGGAGCAGCGGCATCAGCATCAGCTGCTAGTTGCAATAGCTTCTCCTTATCCTCTCTCTCTCTCTCTCTCTCTCTCTCTCTCTCTCTCTATTTCACTCACTTGCCCACTCGACAGCCCGTTGGCATTATGATAAATACACATTTGAAGCAGGCGGCTCTACGTCCACGCGTCCGGCCGAATGGACTTTTAAATTACTTGGCCTGCTGAAAGTTGAAGAAAGTTATTGCCCCGGCAGACGGGGCCGAGGTCGTTGCTGAGTGCTCGCCAGTGGCTATTGAATCAAAGCGCATTTCCGACAGCAATTTGCTCAATTTGGACGACGACGACAACGACGACGACAACGACGACGGCGTTTCAAGAGTCGTTTGCATGAAACGCTCATAAGTTGTCACCATAAACACTTAACAAGCTCCAAATTGTAACTGGTCTTAATGGCTGGACAGTGAAGTGCCCTTTACTTAGATGTATTGGCTTGTCCGGAAAGTAATTGCCGAGTTTGCATATAGACGGCGCTGATAATTGTTTTGAACAGCTTGTGTTTATTTATTTGAATTTTTTAGAGTTATTAACTGTTTCTTAATATATTTGATTGTTTGGCGTCTATTTAAATATGAATCCCACAAAATACCATTTTCGCTATATATTTCATAGATTGGGTCTATCATCATCTATCAAACTTTCACAACTTATTATTGCCAAATCACAGATCCCTAGTATTTAATATATATTTTTTCTAAATTGGGGACGTGGATACCAAAATCTAAAAATCACATAATCTCCGTATTCATTACACGCAACTACACAGCAATTATGAAATCTCTAGCTTCAACTATGTACAAACCACTCTTAAAAAACGTATACAAATTATCGATAAATGCCGATAAAAAAGGAATGGGATCAGTTATCGGAAAAAAAAATATAAGCTCGTTTAGCGTATGATATATACGAGTATTCATGTAAAATTTCAAGTCTCTAGGATGCGTACTTTCGAAGATCCCAGCGTGCACACGGATGGACAGACGGACTCGTCTATGTTTATGGGGTGTGTCTCGCATTTTTCTGCCTGTTACATACATTTTCATAAAACCATTATACGCTGTTTTCCCATTTTCAATTGGTTCAGGGTATGAAAATTATAATATTCAAGTTACATTTCAAAAATCTAATAAAAGTCTGTGCTGCAGAAACTACCGAAAAGATTTGAAACAAATCCGATTAATCTCCAAAATAAACAAAGAGATAAAGAGAAGCTCATGCATAATTATTCACACTCCCACTTGCATTCTCTTAATATGTGTCTAATTTTTAATTCTAAATTCAAGACACCCCTTAGCTAGGTCCTTGAGTAGTAGCTGCAAAAAAAATAGAGAGGAAGAAAAAGCCACATAAAATATGTGGCAAGCATGCGGACAATGTGCAATCTGTGCCAGGCACATGTCACCCGCACACACGCCATGACAAAGGCGAGATGTCAGAGGCAGCAGCAGCAGCAACAGTAACAGCAGCAACACTAACACCAGCAACAGCAACAGCAGCAGCAACAATGACAACGACAACGACAGCAGCTGTGTGTGGCAGTAGCAGAAGAAACAGAAAAACTATAATGACAGCCTCTAGACAAAAGGCGCTGCTGGGCGTGTCGTGTGTAGGTGTTTGGGGGCGTGGTGTGTGTGTGTGGGCACAAAACTTTAATGGTGTCAGTAATTGTTAACTCAAGCGACGTTTATTTCCTGCCTGCCTGCCAGGCAGCTTGTTTGTGTGCGTGTGTGCAGGAGAGAGAGGAAAAAAGCATTGCATACTTTGTGGCGCTTTTATAATACAATATTGTACATCTTTGCTTGGCACTTTAACGCCGCTGTTAAGGATATAAAAACAAAAGTCAAGTGTCGCCAGGCAGCTGCCACACACGCACACCACACGCACACGCACACACACGTACTCACACTCCTTCTGTATAAGTTAGCTCAAGTATATTACGTATACGCCATGTGGCGTGCTCTTGCTTTCTTTTTAGTGCGCAAATTAACTGACGCTGGCATAACATTTAATTAACACTTGACTCTCGCACACACACACACACACACACACAGGCGCCATCACACATTTTATAAAATTACCCACATTTGTCAATTTGATGTCAAAATGTGAAACTGGCCGAAATAAAATAAAAAATAAATAATAAAAAAAAGAGGAAAAAGGAAGAATGCCTGGAATGCCTGCTGCCGGCCACAACAACAGCCAGTGCCACTGCCACTGCCACTGACCACAGGCGCAGCAACAACAAAGTCGTTATAAATTTGTCTAGACGCCTTTTGTCTAGCTTGGCTGGCATGACTGGCAGCGCACACAGACAGCGGACAGCGGACAGAGGACAACGGACAGCGGACCGCAGCAGAAGAGGCCCGCAGCAGTTGAGTGACATTATTGTCCTTATTGAATCCAATTCGGGTGACATTTTTGTCCAGCCGCCGGGCCACACAATTTGTCTGGCTGCCACATAAAAATTGTTTTAAATTACTTCTTAATTTGACTTTTTCTTCCCACAATATCTCTCACTTATGCTGTCCCGCTTTGGCTAACCCCGCTGGCCATTTGTGGTTAATAATATGTTTGCCCTGTTTATAGACAATTAATTAGGTTGATTGTTGATGTGGGGCTTGATTTAGTTGCATGTCTGTGGACTAGACTTCTGGGCATAATGATTTATTTTGAGCATGCCTTAAAATAATGTTCATATATTTCATACTAAGATCTCTGTAAATTGTGGATAAATATTCTTTAATATCTTGGCATTTCTTAACAATTGAATATCAACTTCGGATGCTACTTGTGTAAACATTCAGCAAGTTAAGCAGAGTCAACAAAAGTAATTTTAAGACAAATTTACCAATAAGTAATGCAAATATTTGCAATTACAGTAGACAAAGTTAAAATGTTGTTTGAATATGTTAAAGAAAATAAAGAATTAAAAAATGTATTAAAGTTCTGTATACAGATAAAGTATATCTTTATACGGCATATACATATAAAATATATATCAAAATATACTAACAATTTTATAGTCAAGAGTAAAGAGAAAACGTAAAAAAAAATACAAAAAACAAAAGATGAGAGAAAAATTTGGTAAACCTAAAGCATCGAAACTCTGGCTGCTTATGATAGACATATGATAAGCTGATGCTATTGCATTTCAGATTAAATTCTTATATTTGTGGTCTATATGGTTCGTAGTGATTATGTTTGAGGTTCACTGAATGAGAGAGTTTATTTATATAAATGCCACTTAATTTATAGCATTTAAAACTTGAGCTATTTTGTTCAGTTTAAATTCTAACCTCTCGTTGCAATGACTTAGTACTTTATCTTAATTTAATAATAGTTAATGACAATATACATATATCTTCTTAAAGGTGAGATCATATTGGAATCAAAATATAAATTATAAATTTGACTATGGCTTTAATAAACCATAATAATTCCCACATCTTTAGTCTCTAGCTCCATAGTTGGAGCTTATGCCGAGAAAAACTCGGGTATTTGGCCACAATGTATTGGTAAAGGCTTGTTTAACACTTTGACTTCCGTTCTTAAAACTCAACCAAAGTATACCAAAATTTTCTTTAAAGATCAATTGTAAATGTATCCAAAAGTCAAATATTTTTATAAGTTTGAATTTTAATTTTAATTTTTATGTGTGTCTACTAGTCGGATAGCCCGAGTTTTTACACTCTATGTATGCCAAATATTAATGCTTAAATAGAAATAATAACTCAGCAAACAACTCATAACTCATAGCTATCTATGCATATTACAGAAAAATGTTTGAAATTATTGAGAATAAAGATTTATATTACAAATAAAATATATAAAACTAAAATAATACTGCTAAATATTCACTGAAAACCTAATAAATAAAACACTAAAAGCCTGTACTGCTTTAGGTAAATATTTAATATAAATCACAAATATATTTACGTCAAAGCCAATTGCTGCACAGATAATTCATCAATTGTTGTGCAGAGTTTTGTGTGCAAATATAAATATAATCTCATATGTATATATGTACATACATGCCTAATATATGATTTATAGAGAGCAGCACGGAGTATGCCAGACATTAAACTGTTCTGAAATTTTATCTGTGTCCTTCCAAGTGATTAAGCAATAAATCCATACAGAAGTTGACAATGAATAATGAACCAGCCGAAAATAAGGAAACTGTGAAAATATGCGAATGTGTAATGCGAGCAAAAGTAAAGCCATTTGCCACTTGACTTGGCAAGCAGAGCGGAGCGGAGGCATAGGTGCCCGGAGCAGTCGCTGTTCGGGCTGTCTTCAGCTGCCGAAAGTCATTTCTAGCTGTGGCAGCAGTGGCTTAACACACTGACTGGTTGCGACTGGTTGTCATGTAATATTCGACCCTATGTCCTCGTCATTGGCCAGGCTGAGCACGTTTCACTGTTAAATATTTGAGCAAATATTAAATGTAGTCGAAAGTCCAAGACGTGACACATTTAGCGAGCGAAAATCGAATTTCACAAATGGCCAAGACTCGGACTTTAAGCGCATAATTTGTGCGTCAATGAACAGCGAGAGCGGAGCAACAGTAAAAACAGGACAACACGAACGCAATTTAAATGATATTTCAGCTTATATTTATCAACAGCATTTCATATGATATAAATGATGCCAAAGGCAGGGTAGAGATAGAGAGAGAGGGAGAGCATGAAAGCAGGTCTAATGCTTGCTTCTGTCTGACTCGTGCTCATAAACGTAAAACGCTTAGCATTTAAGACAAAGCAAAAAACAATTCAAACAGACAACAATTGCCAGCTAAAAAATACCCTGTATAAAGGTGAAAGCTAATAGGAGCTGGGAAAATTTGATTTATTTTCAATATTCTTGAATAATTTAAGCTATTAGAGAGGCCTACATAAAATATTGCTCATATTGTTTATGAAGGAAACATCTATAATCGAAATAGATATCGATAAATGTAATTATAAATGAACAAAATACAGAAACGAAAACAGATATCGATAAATATGATAATAAGCCGTAGAACTTTTCACTGAGAAATGCATTCAAAGTAAGCTCTTTTGAATTTAGTCAAAATATCATTCAATTATACGCATTAAATTTATGGGAGTTTTTTACATAAATTTTCCCCCTAATATCTAAGAAAGTTTAATTTCAATACAATTCATTTTCTATTTAAATGTCTGTTTAAGTTGAAAATGGCTTACTGATAATATAAAATCGATTTTATTAAGAGAAAACATTCACAAAATGAAGATATCGATATTTATCGATTACTGACTTACTACTGATAAGCCTTACAACTGTTAATTTAGTTTATTTCTTAAGATTTTTAGTTTTTCCATCATATATCATATTATCTGTTGATTGTGCTCATTAGCTTAAGTAAAGATATCTATATGATGGATTTTGAGAAAATACGCTCACCATTTATTTAATTATTATATAGTAAACTATCAAGTCGAAGGTCCTAATAGCCAGTGCTTTACTCTATAAATCCTAATGTTATAATATCTCTTAGCTTCTAAATAAATAAATAATTATTAAACTATTCTTCATGATATAATATTGAAAAATAATGATTTTTTTATTTTGGTTTTGGAGAAAAGTTAGGATCTACCTATTATATTATTATTTTATATCAAATCTGCCTAACATTTTCTACAAAATCAAAATAAAAAAAATATCAATATTCAGCAGATCCAGAAAACTTTGAGTTTGTCTCGAAGCTTACTACAAATTGTGATATACAAGTATCCACATACCCACTATGAAGTCATTATAAATATAATAATATTAATAGATCACAATGTCAGTTCACAAATATTCTACATGGATATCGCCTCTTGCCTGTCAAATGCATATGCATACAAAATGAATACACCTTTTGGATCATTTTCAATTTGTACAGAGTATATAAACACAAATGTACAGATGCGCACACACACACACACACACAAATACACACTCACATACACACACAGACAGGCAAACACGAACAAGTAGAATCGTTTGCTCGCGGGCAGGGGGAGGGGGCGGTCTGAACGGCTGTAAGGGGTGGCAAAAAGCGGGCACGGCTAACAATGCCGCCAAATGAAACAACAAAAAACATGGCCATAACAATAAAAGCACAACAATAAACAGTAACAACGAGCACAACGTGGGCAAGGATGTGCGCGCTGGCAAGGACGTGGGCACAGGAACAGGAGCCATAGTTACAGAGAGAGAGAGAGGCAGAGACAGAGATCCTCATGGCCGTGCGACTGCCAAGTGTACCAGATTAACGAAATGTTTGTTAAATGGCCCACGCTTCTTATTGTTGTTGTTGTTGTTGCTGCTGCTGTGCAGGCGGTTAAGTGTGGCAAGTGGGCGTGGCGCATAATTTGACAGCAAATGGCGCCACATTCCAGAAACGCAACATAGACAAGACCGTCGCTAATAAGCCACTGCCTAGCGCTTCCGTTTAGCCCAGCTCTTTAAAGAGCCAGAGGCCGTCGCTCGCAAATTCTTAAGAAACAACGTTTGAGCAGCTTAGGCTGGCATTTTAATTAATTAAAAATAAAATAATAACCAAAAATTATGCACAAAGCATATACATATATGTATTGTATGTATGCGCACACACATACACATTTTCCATTTTCATTTTAATTTCCATTTTCATTTGCCTAATGCTTGCAAAAGCAGCTTATCGGATAAGTAAATTGTATTCCTTGAGATAACAATGCGGGGCATTTGCCTAGAGACGTTAGTGTGTGTGTGTTACTTGTATGACAAATAATTTCATGCTTTAAACTAAAAAAAAAAAAATAATAATAACGTGATTTTTAATAAATTAAAATCAATTTTTTACATTTAAATATATTTTATTAATGTATCTAAAGTATGAAAACTATATTGTTATATATTTTATAATTCAAAATTTAGATTATTTTAATAAGTTCAAATAATTATAATTATATTTAAAAATAATTTTTTTCTTTCAAAAATATAAAAAATATAAAATAATTTAATCTATTGTATTTAAGGTTTTTTTTAAATTTTTTTTTTAACTGTTATAAGTTGACAATTTTTTAAATTATGAAAAGAGTTTAAAATGTTAAAAATTGATCTATTATTTATTTTTGTTTATATTATTTTTATTATTATTATTATAATTATTATTATTATTATTATTATTATTATTATTATTATTATTATTATTATTATTATTATTATTATTATTTTAATTTTTATTGTTATTATTATTATTATTATTATTTTTATTATTGTTATTATTGTTATTATTGTTATTATTATTATTATTATTATTATTATTATTATTATTATAATTATTTTTAGTATTTTTATTTTTATTATTATTTATTTACTTAATTGCAGTATGAAATCATATAGTAACCCATTTCCATCACTTTTCTTATAATTCTTTTTCCATGTTCCCTTATTAAAATATCCTCAACTGTGGTTACACATCTTTTTTCATATTTTCGCCTCACTGCACATGAATGATTTCTTTGTGGAAAGTGCAAAACTCAAAGCACAGCTCAATACGCTGTGGCAAATACGCACAATAACAATGCAAACATTGTTACATGTATATAAATGTATAATACGCTCGCATATGTATTTGTATGTGTGTGTGTGTGTGTGTGTGTGTGTGTGTGTGTGTGTGTGTGTGTGTGTGTGTGTGTGTGTGTGTGTGTGTCTGTGTAAGTTCAATTGATTTGCCGTCAATTTCATTTTTGGTCTGTACTAAAAGGCAAAAATGGCCCGTGGCAAAAAAAAACACACACACACACAAACACAACTACATGACGCTAACATTGATGAATTATTGTTCCGCTGAAGTCCTCGCACACACTCACACAGACAACACGCACAAATGAACACACACACATATACACACACGCACGCATTACGCATACGCAGCGTGGGCCAAGTCAAGTTGCGGCCGCCTGTCAGCAGCCGCTCCCATTCCCTATGCCTTTTCCATCGAATTTGGCCCGCTGTCTAACCGCAATCATTCATCATCCAGTAATAACAACAACAACAACAGCAACAACAACATGTTGCTTTGCTGCGGTTAGCCTGGCTAACCATTTTCCGCTCATTTTGCCTGCCCACATCGCCTTGACATCGATATGGTGTTGATATACACTCTCAATGCGCCGACATCGTTAATGTTAATGTTATTCTATCTATTGGCCCGGCTGCCTCTTTCTTTTTGCTGTTTTACCTTCCTTCACAATTATAAGTTTTGGTATCCTAAATCCCCAAGGATCTCGGGTAATCCGTCAGCTCTCTCATATATACATTTTTATTTATATATGTATGTATATGCGTGCTTCTGAAGCTATCAAGACATTGTTCAACGGCAGCTTAAACTTTTTCGAAGTAACCAAATACTCAATTCACAGAAGTAGCAATGAAACGAGTTTGGATAAGGTGCAAATTGTTTGAGAACTTTGGTAATCTGTGTGTAAAGCAATTGATACCGAATAATACTTACGTAAAAGTACTTTACGTATAAAAAGTTTAAATATCGATATCTACACAAATAAAACGATAGATAGCTGTGAGCATGGCAATAAAAGTACTTTCGATAATGTCACAAGGGAATTTAAATTTAAATTTTTGAATTAAAAAGTATCGATAGCACTCAAAACAGCATCACTAAGTCGATAGACATATAAAATATGCAAATCAAAAGTATTTTAATGAGATTTGAAAACTTTTTTAAGAATTTATTACTGCAAATAGCTAATTGGCATTGTTAAAGCCATAAAAATGTATGATCAATATTATAACTTTCTCAACTTGCCAAAGTACACAAACAATTTATTTGATATGACTGGCAAATGGTTTGCTTTGCAAATTGTTGCCATTTAGCTTAAGCTAAACAGACGTTAAAAGACCGCCAAACAGTCGGAAAAATGAGAGAATAATAAAAAAGCTGAAACTGAAAAGTCATTAAAAATCACTTGAAAGTGCTTAGACTGCAATTTCACTTCACGTTTGCGCCTCATTATGCTGCACGGCGCAAAAGGAACACGAATTATGACCAATGCATAATGGCCATTAAAACTTTTTTTGTCTGCCCAAGCAATCTAAAAAATTGGAAAGAAACAAAATGGAAACAAGCTGCAAAAAGCGTGGTGCACAAAAAAAGTAAAAAAGGAAGAAAAAGAGAACTGTGTAAAAAAACTCACCCACACGCATACACAAAACGTAACGAAACGAAGAATACTGAGCCAAGGTAAAGGAGCGGCACATTAGACCAAAACTTTTACAATAATACATTTGGAAGCGACTGATGGCCAGTGCGTCCTTGGACAGGATAAATATAAAAGAAGAGATGTATGCGCCACACGCACACACACACACATAAAGTGGAATAACTACATAAAACAAAAAAAAAAAGCAAAAAAAAAAATGAAGGAAGAGAAAGGAAAAAAAAAACGACAGCTCAGATAGAAAATTCAGCAGAGCGCAGCTCCGCAACTGCGCGGCTGTCAATACAAAAACGAACAATTAGATGGGCGGCAACTGGACAGTGTGTGTGTTGTCTGCACAGGGTGTACGGGGTGAGCCTGCCTCCTGCCTGCCTGCCTGCCAATGACAATGAGCCAGCGGGCAGCGCAGGACAAACAACAGGCAACAGGCGATTCGTCCTTCTGAATTATTGAGCGTGCAACTTGTTGAAAATCCAAGAATGTAATGGAGCCACACGCACACACAACACCTACACACACTCACACTCACACTATCCCATCAATATATAAATGTAACTTTAATTTACTTATTTCAACAGAACGTTGAAATATTTACCAAGTTATTTCCCAAAGGGAATTTCTGCATAGCGTGCGAGAAGTGCTGGGGAGAAATGCGAAATGAAAGCGCTAAAAAAACAATTAAAAACTTTGCGAGAGCTTGTGAAGAATGCGCCAAGAAATGTGGATGGGCTTATAGCATTTTAATTGCAGTGGGAGGCGACTGAAGCCATCAGTCGTGACTGGCTTGAAAATGCTGCAAGGCATCCAGGCATCCTCACAATTTATTTATTGAAGCGCCTGAAAGCGTGGCATACTCTAAAGGGCATGGGCAAACTTTCAATTTAAGCAATTAGACACTTTTAATCAATCAATCATAAGTATGGAAGTGATGGAAAACATTTTCATTCTATAAATTCCAAGGCAATATAAATTGAAATGCATTAAAATATTTACATATTATTAAATTTGAATGATGCTCGTTTATTATCGATAAGTGTTTATCATTTTCGCCTTTCTGGCAACTCTTTTTGTCTGTTATTCACAATAGTTTAATTTCTGAACAAGCTAGATAACCGCCAATTGAAATGTTTTCTATTTTCTTTTGGTTTTCCAGACAATGTTTCAATAGAGATGGCCAAACTTTCACGACGTGCTCCGTCGTCTGCAGCAACGCCATCAACAGCAACAGCATCAGCATCAGCAACAACAGCTAGCACAGCAACAACGCCGCCATCAGCTCGAACAACTGCTAGTCATGCTCGAGGCTCGGCTCAACAAGCACAACAACTGCAACGCATCACCCGTGCATCCAATCCTAAGAGCCCCCAACTGGCCAGCCTCGTTGATCCCGATGCCAATGGCATTCTACATGAGCCGTCGTCTGCATCACCGACACCGCCGGCGTACCCCAATCACAACAGCAACACTGCCGCCGCTGCCACGTCCCCTGCACCTGTTTATGCACACGCGCCCGCTTCCGTCACGGCCACGCCCTATATGCCACTGTTGCCGCCCGGCGAGCGCAATCTGACCGATGCGGAAAATGCAGCCGAACGTGCGCGCATCCGAGCGGAATTCTTTGCGACGTATGACGTGATGACAGGTGTACGCATCGCAGCCACGCTGGGCGGTTTCTTTGGCCTGATGGTGTTCCTCATCGTGTGGAAGAGTCGCAGCAGCAGCAACGAAACTCTCAAGGTGCTCAAGGATCCCAAAATGGCAGCCGTGGCAGCCGTTTGCATGCAGGAGGAGGAGGAGCGTGAGCTGCAGGAGGCCATTGTTGCCACGGGCATGTCCATCTATCCGGATGAGTACGATGCATTGGTCTATCGACGCCAGCGCATGCTCTCCCTGGGCAATGTAAGCGCTCCGCCGCTGCTCAATCGCGGCTATCGCTGCGCATCTGTAGGTAAGTCAAGAGAACGGGGATTATCTCTGGCCGATCTCTAATTCTTTCACTTTTGCTCTTACAGGTGGTGTTGGCGTGCCTGGGCCGGTGGGCTATAGTTATTTATTGGAGCCGCCACGTCGTTTTTCCTACTCGGCCATGTCGGCCGGCGGCGGTGCGCCTCCTGGTCCGCACGGCAGACGGAAAAGCGGCTCCGAATCCTCGCGCATCTTTAGCAACTATCCCATGGGCGGCAGCTTTGGCACTGACGATTACTTTATAGAAACGGAGGACGAACTGGAGAACGAGGAGTACATGCAGCGCGGAGCACAGGACGAACAGGAGCAGCTGCACAAGCGCACAGATTCCACACGCAGCAAACAGGGGTTTCTGTCCGTGCCGATGGCGGTGAGTGGAAGACGCCCAAAGCCTACATCACTAAACCTTAACTCTGTCTCCTTGCAGGGCCACGACTCGCGGCGCAGCAGTGCGATGACGTGCTGCAGCACGGACAGCTCCTATCTGGAGCGTCGCACCTCTGCCTACACCCTGGGCATGAGCAATCTGCCACCGACGCTGCAGCGCAAGCTGTCGACGGCATCACGCACATCGAGCATAGAGAACTGGGACTATTATTATCCGGACATACAGGTGATACAGCCGACGCCAAAGGCCTCGCCGTGTCCATCGGAGCGCAGCATACACGAGCCCACGGCGAAGAGTTCGACAGTTGGTTTGGGCGCGCCCAGCATCAAGCGCAAGCACAGCATCGTTTCGTATGATCCGGAGAGCGCACAGGCCGGACGCAAGCAGCAGATACACTCAATCAGCGCGGACACAGTGGACGTGTATCCGTACAATCAGAGCGCCATCAGTGAGCCCATCAATTTGGGTCTGCCGCTGGCCAAGCCACTGCAATCAGCGCCGCCCACCAGCCATCACCAGCAGGCCTTTCATTTCTGCGACTCACCGTCGGAGGAGCTGCGTCTGGGCGTGCGTCGCAAGCTGACGCTGGTCGAGCTGCAGCGGAATGTGGAGAGCAACAACAACAGCTATCCGTACACAGCGAATGCAGCTGTGCCGGCCACGGCAACGGCCACCTCCAGTAGCATCAGCGTAGACAGCACACCCGTCAGCCTGGATCGGCTGAATGGCACCGGCACCGCCAGCGCCAGCGCCAGCTTGGGCACCATTTCGGCCAAGGTGCTGCAAAACGCGCAGGTGATTGAGGGCAAGCGGGCGCCGCTTGCTTCGTTAAGTTCCTTTAAGATCTCCTCGCTGGAGTGCCCAGACTCGGAGCTGCGCTCACTGGACGAGGACTCCGTGTTCGGGCTGGAGGAGAGTGCCGCCGACACAGACGACGACATGCAGCAGCTGAGCAGCGACAGTGAGGAGCAGAACCTGGCGCTGGCCGCTGCCCAAGCAGCCCAACCGCTCAATCCCCTGCCACAGCCGGCGGCAGCGCTGCCCATCAAGCGACTGAGTCTGAGCGGTGTGCCCATGATAGGTGGTGCGCGGCCAAGGCGTCCACTTCTGCAGCGTCATCGCACCATTGGTGCTTCCTACAGCGATCGTGGTGCTCTGGGTGTGCAGCCAGTGCCGCCGCCTTTAGAGACGCATTTCGGGCCCGTCATCTGCAGTCCGCCGCAGCGACGGGCGCAACTGCTGCAGCAGCACAGCGATCCGCAGACGACAACGACAACAACAACGACAACCACCACGACAACGGAGGAGGATACATGCTCCACGCTCAACACTGAGCTGGGCATGCTGGATGTGGGCGCTGCGGCGGGCACGAGTCCATCTAGTGGCATTGGTGGTGGCGGTGAATCGGCCACCCAAACGCAGTACAGCAGCCTCAATACAGTCATCAGTGTGGGTCACTCCAGTCCAAGTCCACAGATGGACAATAATTATGTGTGTTCCACAAATGCTGCCGCTGGCCAGGCTCAGGCGCAAGCGCAGGCGCAGGCACAGGCAGCGGGAGCAGCAACAGTTCCACAGCATCTAGCACAACTGCCATCCAACAGTAGACTGGGCCACGATCCGTGCGCCTCCTCCATATCGGACTCAGTGATAGCCACCAGGCCGCAAACCATTTGCATGCCCGCCTCCCTCAAGGAGCTAATCCTGCGCGGCGGAGGCGCCAGCAAAAGTGCCCACAACTTGAATCAGCACAGCAGCGAGACGACAGCGACGCCAGCTGTTATGTTGGAGCTGCCACTCATCAGGCTGCCAAACGACGAGGATGACTATGAGGACGATGATGACCATAATGATAATGATAATGATGATGGCGAGGACTTGGAGCACAATGATGGGCTCAGTGTGGAGGAACGTGATCCCAGCCTGCCCGGCACAACGAGAAAATGGTCGAAGGAGACGCTATTCTAGCCCAGTTTGTGGCCGCTGCTGCAATGCGTGCAGTTCCAAACAAGAGCTTAACAACTGACTTTTAGGGTAGCCAACCCGCCAGCTAGCAGGGTTGCCACGCCTTCAAATCGCTAGCCAAGTGGACTACGTAACGTATTTTGTTTGCCTAGAAAAAAAAGAAAGAAAAAAAAAGAAATTGCAAAATGAAATTCGAAATTAGAAAATGCAAAATGCAAAATGAAAAAAAAAAGTAAATGCAAAAGAACAACAACGTATTCGTACTTAGAGACTGTTGTCTATTATTGTTAATAGAACTCTAAAAGTTAAGTAGTGATACTCGGATTTATTTTTCACACTATCTATAAACAAAATCCATATATATAGCAAATGTTTATACATATACACGTATATATATATATATTTCTATATAGTACTCGTAGTTTGCCAGCAGCCAGTCTCCCTCACTTTATTTCTAAAACGAAAACCAAAAACATTCTTCTACTAGTGTCTTAAACAGCAGCCAGCAAAAAACAATTACAAAAGAATCATAATAATAATAATAATAATAATAATAATAATAATGGTAAATACTTGAAGTATTGTAAATTAGAATTTTATATAGATCGTGCACAGAGAAGAACTTTGCAAAACTTTAAAAACAAACTGATGTACACTGACAGAAACAAGCCTAAACAATATATATATAGAGAGTACATATAGATGAGAACTTAAAGACCTCGATAAGCGTTAGTCGAACTATAGCTGTTGCCTACTTTTCAAATGTATTTGGTTTTTTCTACAACTCTTACTCTTTCCTAGCATTTCCCCAAAACTTTTTCTGGAGACGAATTCGAAAGCAAATTGTTAAAGCAAAACTAAATATAATTAAAAATACAAAATTAAAAAAAAAATAATAATAATTGTTGTCAAAAGAAATTATAAGCAAAAAGAAAATATAGCGTTACTTAAACATAAATATGTTTAAATAGTATGAACAATTTCCTAACTCATCCCACCTACGCATCTCTATTTTTCTATGAAAATGCATTTGCTCCACAAGTGAGAAAAAGTTATAGCAAAATAATTTGTATTTTTCAAAGCAAACGGAAAAACACAAATTGAATTTGAAATCAAAATACAGAACTAATTATAAAGAATATATATATATAATACAAAATAATAAGATTTAAACTAGAGCTGCATTTGGGTGGAGGTATTCAACGAAATAAAACCTATTTAGAGACTTTCTCACATGCCTGAGCCTAATTTGTACCTACATATATCCTATTGCATAAGTGTGTAAATCAAGCCCTATTTGAAGCAGATATTTTTGAGTACTAATAAGTATTTTATACGAACTCAAGCAGGCGCCTAGGAAATGGAAATATATCAAAAAGGTAAATCAACAGAACAAATATATATATAAATATATATAGATATATGTATATTGACGTACATATGAATATTTAATTGTTGGTTATATGCTGAAGTACGGAAAACATTAACAAAAAAACAAGTCAATGCAAATTCAAGAAACGATTGTAGCGTTAAATTTGTTTCAAATAAACAAATTAAAATATATATTAATACGTAGCTAAAAGGAAATGTAAGCAAAACTAAGTTGAATAAGTAAAAAATGAAAAATAATAATACTAATAATTATAAATAATAAAGAGTAGCAGAACCAATTGTTAAACCTAAGCTTATTACAAAATAAGATCCAGAAATAATATATTTGAAAACAAAAATCGAGCTGTTGTATTAAATGAACAATAATAAATGGGTAAATCCAGAAAAATGTATTGGAAAATGGTTCATAAAACAAAAAACGAAAACTCTAGAAATTACAATTTACAATTTAAAAATTTTATTTTCATTTTTCTACAACTCTGAAACAGCTTTCTTTGCTTTTATACTTTTGTACTAATACAAGTTTCTTATAAATATTCCAAACTTCTGATTTCCATGAATCGTGTACCTTTAGCTACGTTTCAATTACAATTGGTAAAAACAAATAATAAAAGATGACTTAAAGCATGAGAAAAAGCAATCGAAAAATTATACTATTAAATACAGTTATGAAGCCAAAGGGCTATTAAAACAAAACTTAGTTAAATGTTATAAATACAAAACAAAAGAAAACAGAAACAAAATTGATGTAAATGTTAGCGATATTATTGAGAAATGTGACAAAAACAAAAGCAAAAATTGAAAAAAAAAACCGAAAAGCGAAAAAAAAGAAATAAACCAAAAGAAAAATATACACAAAAAAGTTGCCAAAGACAAAGTTGTTTCATTTCGTAGCTTTATAGAGGCGACTAATCTATGATCATAAATAAATTCAAGCTTAGTATCTATATTTCGTGGAGTAGTCTTTGGGCGACACCACCAGACCGCGGCCCTTGCGTGCACCACGATACACCGTCTCCACAATGTCAATCATTTCCTGCTTATCCTCCAGCGGCCAATTGATCTTGTTGTTGTTGCCGGTGCCCAAATCAATCATAATATGTTTATTACGGAAGAAGAACATGACTGTGCAGGGATCGTACAATTCGTACATTTTATTGAAGTCGGGCACCTCCGTTATATCCACCAGATAGATGACGGCAAAGTTTTTCACTTTCTCGGCGATGCTGTACATCACCTCGTCCATCTTCATGCACGCCGGGTCCCAATCGTGTCCGAAACGTATAACCTAAATAGTTTCAAGGTGTTAATAGGGCCTATTTGAGACATCGCTGAGCTGAGTTGAGACTGCGAAAGTTGCTTTACTTACAACAACTCGATCTTCCTCTGAGAGTATGGCCTGGTCCACTTGCCAGCCGTTGTGTAAATGCGGTAGCATATACGACATCTTGGCGAATTGTTTTAATTTATATTATTTGCAAAGAAAACTAAACGTAAACAAATCACAAGCGAATGATTCTAAACAAGTGTGACCGCATGCCTTAAAATCATATAATCGAATTTGCTATCGATACTTTTTGCCTTACCTTTTTTTGGCGCTGCCAACTTAGCAATAAATTCAAAATGAGCAAAACGAATATTTTTTAAAAATATGTGTTTTATTAGCCGTAACTAGTTTGTAGCGTCCTTATCAGTTCAAATACTTTTGCTTAAAATTATCTATCTGCTCCAGCACTCTAACTGTCATTTCGTTAATGTACTCATCTCGACTCTGCTGTGTGTAATCGGGCAAACTACGCCGCGTGACGTAGTGATTTGGCAAGTTGACCTTGTGGCGGCCAATGGACTTGATGATCAGCCACAGAATGTAGAAACTGAACCACACCGTAAAGTACAGTGGAATGTACCAAAGTTTGCGACCAATATAGAAATAACTGTATTTCTTGACACGTGGCTCTGGCGGCGGTGGTGGAGGTGGTGGTGGTTCAGTTGGTGGCGGTGGTGGTGGCGGTGGAGGCGGCGGTGGTGGTGGCGGTTCCACATGATGATGATGATGCGGATGGTGATCGTAAATAAGCTCAGGATACGAAACATCCGGATACGAGGGATAAACGTCTGGATAATGATCGTGATGATGATCATGAAAATGAGGAGGAGCATGCTCGACGTAATCGTGACCATGATCGTGCTCAGGAATGTGCTCGGGAATGTGATCGGGAATGTGATCAGGGATATGATCGTGCTCATGATCGTGACCATGATCATGGTCATGGTCGGCTGGCTTTTGTGCCGCGGACTCTGGATGCGCCTCCAGCCAGCCGGGCGGTGGCGTAGCATATTCCATATTGGGATCATATTTATTGTCGTCACTGGGCCGAGAGCCATCCGTCTGCAAAGCTGGCAGAGCAGAATCATCGCCGCCACCATCGCTGCCGCCGCCGTCTCCGGCAGCATCGGAACCACCCGCATCGGGGGCTGCGGCATCAGCGCCCGCATCCTTGCCAGCTTGATTGTTAGCAGGCGGCACCATGTCCTGCGCACTGGCAGGCAGCACGCCAATCACATCATCATTCCCCTGATCGTCGTCGGGCATTGCAGCTGGCGAGGCATTCGGTGTGCTGGCAGCGGGCTCCTTGTCCCCACTACTAGGCTTTGGATAGGAATAGCCGGAGGAGCTCATTACAGGTCCAGGATACACATAGCCCGCATTGCTCAAGTCGTTGCCCGATGCTGGAGGCAAATAGCTGGTAACTTCATCCGATGGCTGCGCCGCCTTCGGATCGTCCGAGGGCGAAGGATATTTGTTGTTAAGTGGTGGAAAGGCGTATGTGTCTTTGCTGGACACATACGATGGCACCACATTCGAGCCAGCTGCCAATTTGCCTGGCTGATGATTGTGATGATCCTTGAATATGTTCGAGGCAACAGCCTGGCCAGGCGCAAAGCGATCTATTTGACCTGCGAATATAAAGTGGGTTGAGATCTGTGCTGGATTTTGGAGCATTCACTCGCTACTCACCACGTCTGTAGCCACCATTGGGCGCCTTTGGGCGACTGCCCATCGAATAGAAGCGAGTCTGCGAAGGACTCGGCTTGGCGCTGAATTTCTGTGGCCGCCCTGACTTCATCAGCGGCGTTATCAGTTGCCCGAAAGGATATGCAGGACGATAGTCCACAGCGCGTCCCGTGGAGGCTGCCTCAATCAAACCCTGTGCCGGCTCCTCACTGGCCACAGCCGGCAGCTCCGTTGTGCTCACGCTCACAGGCGTAACAAACACAGCCGGAGGCTGCTCCGCAGCTGGAGTCGATTCCGCAGGTGAAGCCGACTCCACAGCTGGTTCCGGCTGATGATTGTAGGGTATGGGCAGGGGCAAACCAGGTGTCGTGGACACCACATTCTCGCTCGAATTGAAGCTGCGAAAAGTGACGTGGTTTATGCCTGATCCTTGACCACTTAATTGTTAAACTCACATTTTGGGATATATCAAATCCGTGTTCAGCGCTTTAAATATCCGCGGTCCCTGATCCGTTGCAGCTCCATTGCCGCTGACCAGCACCTGAGAATAGGCCTCGATCTGCGCGGGCAACAAGATAGAGCCCAGCAGGAGGCCAATGACCAAAAGCAGCGCACACTTTGCGCCGGCTCCTGGCATTATATATATATTTCGATTTTATAGCACCACAGGACACCTCCTTATATTTGATATCGTACACACTGTTTCCTTTTCTTTTTTTTTTATAAACCGAGCTTTTACGCACTCGTCATATCCGCTCGAGCTCCGTTAACCGTGTGCAATGCACCGCGCGATATTCTCGAATCCACTGAACTGCGCTGCGTGGATTCGGTTTTATTTAACGTCTCAGAGCGATCTGGTATTTGATTTCGTTTTTTCATGACCCACTTAAGGTGCTACTAGAAGTGCTCTATATGCACGATATATGTACTACGAGATACAAATATTCACAGATATATATACATAGATATATTTGTGGTTATCATGGTCCATGCTGCATGGACAGCACTTTCATTTCGACGTCGAGGTGTTAATTGATTCTTACTCCACATATGCCTCTGCATCTGCCGTTATGTTCTTTAGCGGCGTATCCAAGAAATAGAGTCTCGCCGTCGTAACTAAACTGGGAACTGATCAAGTCTAAGCTGCGGCGTGTGTCTGCAATTTTGCAGCCAATTAGAAAGCTATTTATTAACAACAATTTAATTATGATTTTAGGCTTAGAAAATAAAGGCGAAGCATTTACTATATCAGTTCATTGTGATTTTTGTTATAGAATTTATAAAAGGTCTAGAGAGTGAATTAAAGATTTGAATGGTAAAAATATTTCTTTTACTTTTAAAAATATATAGAAAAATATTATATTTTTTCAATTTCAACTTTAAAATTCATTTTTAATTTTTTCAAGGTTTCTCTTTGGCGCTCTTTGAAGCGTCTTTCTATAAGCATCTTTAGAGTATATGTTTGATTTCTATATCCTGAACCAATTCAAAGTGGGAAAACAGGATATAACACGATATATAATATATTTTTAAGTATTGGCCGAGAATCCATCAATTTCTATGCTTTACTCTATATATAAATATAGAAATAAATTCTGTAACAAAAACATAAATATTTTTATATTTTTTTAAATACGTTTCTATAAAAATAAAATGTGTATATTAATCATATATTAACCCAATATTTTCAAAGCTTTATTCTAATAAAAGTCGTGTGCTGCATGAATCCAAAAAGAAGGCGCTAATCAGTAGGAATACCATTTGCCTGAATATTTAATACAGTTAAGCCTAAGGGGGCCTAAGATCAAATCTCTAAGCCCCAAATTAAAGCATATGCGGATTGAAATAAAGCCATGGCGCAGCATATGTCAACCAGAGTCCACGGATGTGGGTCAATAGATGATTCCAGCTATTGCGTGCCAGCGTCGATTAACACCCAGTCAGGCGTGCAATACGATTGTTGATTCAGTTCATTCACAGATCGAAAGAAAAATATGGATTGAAGACTATATACTAGATGTATGAAAAGGGGAACAGAAACAGAACAAGTTCTACAAATCTTTTCTTTCCAATGCATAACTTTTACTTATTTGCACAAGTTGTCTTTTGTTTGTTTTATTTACCAGAAATCTTTGTATATTTCATATAATAATTGCAAGTCTTTTAAATGTTAGTACATAAATTTTGTTTGTCAGTGAATCAAGGAACCATAAAATCGAACGTTTTAAAAACTAACATAAAAAATCAGTTATTTTTTTCTATCGAATATGTTGAAAATGTTGCGAATGTTAAACAATAAAAAGTTTATAAAATATTCACACAAACACACAATAAAACTTAAAATATAAAATGAAAAGCCATTTGTTGAAAATAATATTAATTAAAAACAAACGTGTGGGTTAATGGGATAAAGCATATATGTACAGATCCTTGGCACATCCTGCACCAAGCCGGCGTCCTTTTGGTTGATCATTTTAAAATGGAGAATTCATGCCCAGCTTGGTGCCAAAATCAAGACGCGCTCGACGCTGATAGCGCGCATTAACTCTGCAACGGAAAACAGATGGATTAGCATCTTTATATATCTTATATATAGATCGACTCACTTGTTCTCCTGCAGCTTGGCCAGCTCGCTGACAACGAGACTCAGCAAGCTGCTGGCAAAGAGCACGAGCAGCGGTATCCACAGCTGTGGCAATAGCTCCTCCAGCGTCTCATCCAACAGCATTTGCAGTCCACAGATGAAGCCGTGCAGCAGCAGCAGCATCAAGCAGGTGAATGCCCAAATGTGATTCCTCAATGGATTGCGCTGCCAGAGCGCATGATCACGATGCACAAATGACAGAGAGACGAGCACTGGCGAGAGGGAAGAGGAGAACATCGATTAAACAGCTTGTATATAAACAAAAAGTAATGTCTAAAACTGATTATAATATGACAATTATTATCTAATCTAATAAAGTATAAATGGCCTAGTCGAGCTTATCTTTATGTTAACTAAATATTTAATTTAGATAAACAGCAATAATTATAAACCAAAATTTAGCTTATCATTATAATAGCAAAGGCAAGGTTTTGTGGAGATAGTATATATAGATAATATTTGTAATTTAGTATTAATATGAAGTGCTGGATTTTTGTTTCGACGTATCAACTACACTTATATAATATTTGTGATTCATTCTTAATATGGAGTTGCCCTAATATATATTCATTCAACCTTGACTAAACTGTTCAATTTCGTTTGGATTTGAGCTCATTTATATATATAGATTGCATATGTTCATCTATCATATAAACTCGCAGAATATTCAGAGAAATTGATTAAAGTCTTAAATATTGTTTAGGCTTCTATATATATACATTGAATATATTCTTATATCATATGATCAGTCTCTGTACAGTTTATGCTCAGCTCTTATATAATTACCAAAATGCAGTAGAACCGCAAACAAGGCACAGCTGCGCGCTATGTAGAGACATTGATAAAATTCCACCTCAAGCTCAAAATCCTTCACCTCATCGGAGCCGTCCTCTAACTCGCGACTGGCCAACGTTTGCGTCATGCACATCCAGTAGCCAACAAGCTGCAAGAAAGTCACATTAATATAAATAAAGTTAATATGATAAAATTAACTCAGACACTCACCACAGCCACAACGGGTACGAGAAATTTACAGCCGTAGCACCACATGACAAAGGCAAAGGCACGGGAATCGTATTCGGTTTGCTTCTTGCTGGTGGCACGATTCATAATCTTGGGATCGAGATCGATGTGGGCCAGGGAGATGGCTATCAGTGGCACCGGCACACACATCAGATAGATGCCCAGCAGCGGGGTGAGCAGCGGCGGCAGTGAGAGGCACGCGCAGAGCACATTCAGTATCGATATGGAGCCGGCACAGCAGGCCCAGAACTGTATGCAATTCCACAAGCCCAGCGAGAAGCGGCGTGACAGCTCAATTATGGCCACCAGCGAAAGCGGGTCGTCGCGACAGATGGCGATTGAGCAGGGCAGCGAGTTGAGCAGCCGGCTCAAGTAGATGGGCGAGACGGTGTGCGGCGGGGATTGCATAGCGCGTGCCCCGTTGCCGCACTCCAGCAGCTGTTCGCTGACGAATGGCTCGTCTTTGGCATCTTTGCTCTGGCTTTGGCGCTGCCAGTGCAGCTTGTTGTGCTGTATGTTAGCCTCCGTGTAGGCATCCACGTCCTGGCAGACCTGCGGGTAAAGCGGCTCCACAGCAATGCTGCAGTCGGCCTGCAGGAAGATGTTCGCATTGTCATTGCTCGCCGAGCTGCCCAGGCAGACGACAATCTCGCCGTACGACTGCATGATATCCAACATTTGACGCGTTGCCTCCGCCGAGCAGTCCGTGAACAGTGACACTTGCAGCGGCACGTTGTCCACCTGCTCTAGATGGGGCCGAATGTTCTCGATGCCACGCGGCAGCTTCGCCCGATTCGACATGTCGAAATTGATGGGCGCGCTCTGGTCAGTGCTCTCGGTGAGCGTGCTCAGCGAGCGACAATTCTCGTCCATGGCCGAGTCGAGGGAGTGGCGCTGCTTATGTCGTTCCGGATCGGGCTCCTCGTCGACTGTTAGCTCCGCATTCTCATCATTCTCTTTGCTCGCATCCTGCTCGTCTGAAGCCTCGACTGGGGCGTTGCATTCATCGGGATTGGATATGGCACCGGGCGCCGAGCAGCTTAGCGTTTTCGAGGACTCCAAATTGTTGGGCGGTTCGAGCAGGTAGCTCAGCTTAGGTCCATCCGGCGGATCACCTACAATATCAGTAGTCTGTTTAGCCGCATCATCAACATCGGGTGGCTGGATGTGCATGACGTGGTCACTGGGTAAATGAATGGCAACAGTATCTGTGATGGTGCTGGTGGTCTTGGTGGTTTTGGTTGTGGTGTTGGTGGTTGTATTGTTCTCATTTATTGTTTTACCCGCATGCTTCGACGACTTATTCGGATTGTCAGAGTCCCTGACTTTGCTGGCCGTTGGCTTCTCCCGCTCCGGCTCCGGTTCGCTGAGCAGAGAGATGTGACAATTCCAGCCGGACTCGAGGCCCATCTTCTCGGAGAAGACGCGCGAGCGCAGCTCGTTCTCCTTGCTGAAGTGCACGAAGCGTATGCAGGCACGCTCCAGTCGCTCCACCAGATGCACTATGTCATTCTGCGCCTGGTATTGCATGGTCACCATACCGATGAACACCTGATGACACTGCATCTCGAAGCAGCCCTCCACATCATTGCAGTCCTCGTCCTTGCTCTCCGAGAACAGCAGCGAGTCCGTGCTAATGCTGTGGCTCAGCTTCACATGGTGTCCGCCCTCGAAATCGCAGTGAGACTTGTCCACGTGCTGCATGCGCAGCTTCGACTCCGGCGGCAGCTCCAGATATGCAATCTGTCCGTTGCTGTGCAGCGGCCCACTCAGCGCTCCATGGATGCCATGACGCAACGGTCGATAGGCGAACGCTGTGCAGTACGAGGTCAGAGCGCTGCGCTGATAAAAGTCCAATGCGCGTTTGCGATCCTGTGGCGACAGCGGGCGCAAGTCCTTGCCATCCCAGAAGTCATCACAACAATCCAATATAATGTCCGCCGTGCCCTGAGTGAACAGCGAGAGATAACCGCCCGGATTCTCACGCATGACCACCGACAGGGAGTGCGGAAAGGGCACCTTCACCTTGCTGGACAGCTGCAGCTGGCGTGCAAAGCGAATGTCTCGACGCACCACATCCGGTTGCTGTGAGGAAAGACGAGGCAAGACATGAGTGAGAGAGGGCAGTCTGTAAAGTTGTGCTGAACTTACCAAATGCCTATAGCTGGCTAATTGACCCTCCAGTGCAAAGCGATCCGTTGCATGATCGGTGAAGCCAATTTGTTTGGCCAGCTCGCACAGACAGCGTCTGGTTTAACACATTGTACACGATATATGCATACATATATATATATATATAGAAAACCGATTAGAACTGGCTCCAACTGCTGGACGTGCGAAGGTAGATGGCTGATGGCTGAGTGGGTGCGTGTTTGAGAGCATGCGGGGCATTCAAGCGTAATATGTATATATATAACGTGTATATATATATACATATGTATATACTATATGGGGGACATTTGGGCGGGTGGTTGTGTTTTTGGATGGGGGCCGACTATATTTGAAGCATTCTTGGCAACATAATAATTTTTGTGTTACTTAAAATAGCATGCCAATTAACATTAGACGAACGTGGTGCTACGCATGGGATGGACGAGAAGTGCGTTCCATTAACAACAAACAAAAACAATGTACAGAAACAATAACAACAAATAAGAGTTAAATGTACACAAAAAAATATTATATATAATAAATTAGTAAACAAAAATCATGTAACTTGTTATGTTTGAGGGAATTTTTATGTACAGAAATGAATAATAAAAAAAAAATTTTTTAATTTTAATTGAAAAATTATTTGCATATTTAAATTTTGAAATAATTAAATAATTTGCTTCAATGTGAGCCAATAGAAAAAAAAATTATTTTAAATTTAGCTGAGAAATTATTTGCATATTTACATTACTTAATGAATGTTGGATATTATTTTTTCATTTAACTGAAAGTCAAAAATGATTAAATTTATTTAAGAGTTTTGTATAACTTTACCAATTGCATGTTTTGTTTATATATAGATAGTATATAGTATACTATATATTTGTGGGGGTTTATCAATCCAATTTGAAGTGTCGGGTGTTTTGCAATCAAAACAAAAATCAAAAATTATATCGTTGCCCCAGAACATTATGGGGGCAACGCGCATTTGGCGCCTATACACAGTGTATATAGGCTTTAGTAAATAAACTAATACAAGATCAAATTTGGCAAATATATATATATATATATAGAGTATATAGTATATAGATAATTATCATTATCGCAATAAAAGAAGAGCTGGTTCTGTTTTTGGTTAAGGCAACAATGATAGCAACGTTTATGGCAATGAACTACGTACCCATGCAATAGGCTTTTCATACTGGACTCAAACATCGCATACCGATTCGTGACGGGCACCAGATCTTTGTCGAGCATGGCCACGGCGCTGACATGGCCGCAGAACTGCGCATAGTGCTCGTGGGTTAACGGCGAACAGGTGTTCAGTAGAATGGCCAGACCTATTGAGAGATGAGATTTATTGATATTTATCATCCATCCATTCACATATTCCGCTGACTCACCCAAAGGCTTTAAGGATTTGATGTGTGCCTTCCACTCGTGATCGTCGAACTCCAGGCGGAAGGGGCAGTGCTGATCGTGTGTGAGATCGAGTACCTCCGCCACAATGCCGCGCTCCTTGTTCTCCGCATCATCGACATTGTCGCTCTCCGTTGACATGGACAGCTGGCTGCCATCGTCCTGGGGCTCCTCTTCGGTATTGTGCAGAAAGAAAACCTTTTCGGCAGTGGGATTGGGCCAGGACAGAATGCCTTTCTTGTCCACACAGCACAGCGCAGATATGGAGCCCAGCACCTGCACCAGATTGGCTGAGCGAGGCAACAGCTCGCTGTCGCCCTGCCACAGCTGCATCCAGATGCGCAGCACATTGGAGCGCAGCAGCGAGATGCTGTCGTAGTCATAGCCGGGCGTATCTATATCCAGATCCTCGAACGACTTGCTGGTGCCCTTCTCCAGTATGGCCTGCGGCGTTTTCAGGAAGCACTGCAGCCGCGCAATGCCCCACAGATTCATGGATATCCACAGCACGGGGAAAACCAATGGCAACAACGGCACCACAGCAGCTGCTGGTGAAGCAATCAGCACGTGGCGCCAGTTGTGCTTCTCGTCCGAGGACAGTCCATAGCCATGCAGACGCAGCAGGCCCGCGAAGAGAGTGATGACCAAGGCGCTAATAAAGCCCCATTGCTGTATGTACTTGGTCACCAGCTAAGGATAAAAGAAGGAATCATTATATAAAAGAAGATTTGACTTGGGAAAGAGATCTTACCAAATAGCGCTGTTGGTTGTAGATGGTTGGCGGTCGCTTCAGCGAGTTCTTCAGGCACAGACGTAAGTTCTCCAAATATGGCGTGCGCTCCAGGCAGCATACCAGATCGGGCAGCGGAGCGCGTGCCATTGGCTTCACAGGCGGATCGCCCAGCTGTGCTGCAGAGATGCCATAGATTTCGCTGGTATTGAAGAACCGCTTCGACTGCAGCTCATGGCAGGGACCAGGTGATATGTGACCCGGTCGCAGCACAATGTAATCTCCGCGCACCAACAGCGCCCAGGGCAGATTAACAATGTGTCCATCTCGATAAGTCCATTGGAGGGAGACACACGGAGACATGGGATTACTGAGATGAGGATAGTTCGATTCCTGCCAATTCTCGCTGAGATGCTGCTCGGCCAGCCGCAGCTCGGTCAAAGCATGCCGTGTCTTGCGAAAGATTTCCGTGCGACGCAAATTGCTTTCCCTGATTACCACATATAGGTCCAGCAGCAGAATGAAGAGCAAGAAAATGGCGGGCCAGAACATGCCGGTGATCAAGAGGGCGCCGCTTGTCACCAGCGTCGTGCCAATTGATAGCCAGCCGAGGGGGCTGTCGTAGCGCTTCATGAATGCGGCACGCAATTTGCAGTGACAACTAATTGAAAAGTAGGGGGATTAATGTTGGGTATTATTACACTTAGAGGTCATTGATTGTGCCTGTGTGCCTGAGCGCCTACCTCTCCGCTCTGCTCGCCCGCTCATGCTCCAGCAGCACGTTCTCAATGTCCTCGTGCAGCCGCGAAAGCGCCACCTTTGTGCTCAGGCCGTACTGGATGTTTTGCTTGCGCGCGGACTTCGACGACGACGTCGACGGCGACGCTGATGGCAACCGCTTCGCTGTCTGCGGCGGCAAGGCGTCTGCGTCACTGTCAGCGTCTCCTTTGTCATTGCTACATTTTGGCTCCGTTGCTGTCTCTGCTGTGTTTTCGCTCGGCATCTTAGCGTCTCAAACCGCAAATTCGATATTACTTTCAGTTAGCATACGCCTGTCTAACACATTGTTTTCACAATATTTTGATGCACTGGCTGCTACTGCTGCTGCTGCTGTTGCTAGAAGGCGTGTGTTTATTTGTTGCTGTTCGCTTTGCTTGTGCGAAATACATATGTGCACGCGTTGCCAAACGTGTTGCGCTGCTGCCACTATTTGCATACCGTTGGCAACGCTTATAACTGATAAGGGGCGCAGTCAAACTTTTGAATAGAGACGGCACTCATGAATGTTTGTTTACATTTCTATTGGGATGCATTGCTATGTAGCGTATATAATTTAAAATTTTCCAAATATCTGTTTTGCAATATTATTCAGCTCCAATATAAATCTATATCAGTTACCCTTGTCTTTTTACTGCCAAACAGTTTTTGTGCTTATCACTATCGATAGGCCAACTATCGCGTGAACTGCGATAGTTCTTGATTTAGTCCATCTTTTGTTGATGTTGAGCAGCAGTTAGATATGTATATACATATGTAGTTTCTCAGGCATTTGGTGTATACAACGTTTGCCATGGAGCAGATATGTCGCACTTGCATGACCAACTCGGTAGCTCTAGTGGACATATTCTCCGATCAGCGACAACCTAGTCTGGCCGCAATGGTCGCCGAGTGCGTCACGTCCATCCAAATAAATCCAAATGATGAGCTGCCACAGAAAATGTGTCTGTCGTGCATTTGTGATATACAAACTGCATTTGCATTCAAGCGCAGGTGCGAGAAAAGTTATCAGGTGCTAAGCGAAAACCTGAGGAAATCTAAAATGGAAGATGAACTGAAGCTTGAAGTAGCAGAGGAACAAACATACGCACTGTTGATCACTGAGTATCACTTCCAAGAGGAGCCAGGGGAATACAAAATAGACGATAATGACATCAATTGCATATCCAGCACCATTTCCACTGTTGCTGCACCTATCCAAAGTCTGCCCACCCTACAGGTAAAGAGTGGCGAAGTAAACATAGAGTCAGAATTGCTGGAAACAGAGCACTGGGAACTGACGGAGACAGATATGGATATAGGCTCCGTCGAAGTGGAAGAAGTGACACAACAAGCTGCATCAATCCCACAGACTGATGGGACAACTCACCAAAAAGACCTTGACACCATTCCTGCTGAAGAAGTGCCTCGTAGAAGAGTTGTCAAAAAGGGTCAATTTACGTGCCCACACTGCCCAAAAAGGTTCTCCCAAAAATGCCATCTCAGCTCACACATTCGGACGCACACGGGCGAGAAACCATATCAATGCACGCACTGTCCAAAAGCCTTTAGCCAGGCCTCAAATCTGCGCAAGCACATGTGCATTCACTCAAGCGAACGCCCGTTCAAGTGTCCCCACTGCACGCGCGCTTTTTCGCGCCACACAGATCTTCAGTACCACGTCTCCACACATCCGGGCAAACAGGCCTACAAGTGTCAAAGCTGCACAAGGTACTTCATAGACGAGGCCGAGCTCGAAGAGCATATGCGATATCACAATGGCGAACGTACTTACAAATGCCAACAGTGTTCCAAGGAATACGTCCTCGCCTGGCAGCTGCAGCGGCACATTCGCACCCACACGGGCGAGCCGCTATTCAAATGCCCGCATTGCGAGAAGCATTATGAAGACAAAGGTCAATTGGCCAGGCATATACGCTCTCACACTAGGGAACGTCCGCACAAATGTCCACAATGTCCAAAAGCCTTTACCCGAGCTAGTTATCTTAGAATTCATATTAACAGTCATACTGAAACTTCGTAAACTTTAAATTTCAAATTTAAAACTTACTGATAATTGTAAATACATAAATAGTTGTATTAATTTAATAATTTATATATTTAAATGTATTGTGTAATGTAATGTAAATGTATGTATTAAAAGTCATAAATGTTTAAACTCAAAAAATATCACAATTCGATTGAACTCTTAGCTTTTGAAAAGTATCGATAGCAAGTGCTGGTACATGTCGATAGTCAAAATTGCGATAACATACTGAAAAAAGTGTTGGCAATTGATTGCATTAAAGAAATTTATTATTTTATGCCTGCGCGCAACAAAAACAAATAACAGCTTCTAAATGGACTCCAGGCTGGATGTAAGTGCTTAAGCCAAAGAGGACAAACATTCCCAAGCAACTTCCATTAACTGTGTTCGTTTCATAGATGTTTGAGGACGTCAACACATCGCCCTCGCTGGAGGGCGACATGTCTATACCGGGCAAACGCACAACGACAACAACAGCACAACATGGAGTGCCCGAGTATAATACCCTGGACGAGCCCATACGCGAAACGGTATTGCGAGATATGCGCGCCGTTGGCATTAAGTTCTATCATGTGCTCTATCCCAAGGAGAAGTCGAGTCTGCTGCGCGATTGTACGTCATCAGAAGTCACTGCATTTGTATGCGTCAGCAGTTTTTTATAATGATGTTTACATTGGTTACTTACAGGGGATTTGTGGGGTCCTTTGGTGCTGTGCACCTTCATGGCCACCATACTGCAGGGCTCCTCCTCCGCGGACAGCATGTCCGACAATGGACCCGAATTCGCACAGGTCTTTGTGATTGTTTGGATAGGTGCAGCCATTGTCACGCTCAACTCCAAGCTACTGGGTGGCAATATGTATGTGGAGATTAGATCTAACTGAAACTGTGTTTGTTTACTTAACTAATACTTTGTTTTCTCTTTGTTACACAGCTCATTTTTCCAATCGGTTTGCGTGCTCGGCTATTGTCTGACGCCTGTTGCTCTGTCCCTGATCATCTGTCGCATCATCTTGTTATCCAATCAGACACGTTTTCTTTTCTTCTTGCGCTTTGTAACCACAACGCTGGGTTTTGCCTGGGCCACATATGGTGAGTCGACTAGACTATAATAATATATCATTTGTTCATAAATTATCATTTTCTTTTATTTTTCTGCGCAGCTTCGTTTATCTTTCTGGGTCAAAGCCAACCGCCGCATCGCAAGCCGCTCGCTGTCTATCCCATATTTTTGTTTTTCTTCATTATATCCTGGCTGGTGTTATCGCATAATTAGTTCATAGCTGTGCTTAGTTTATAAACCGTATCAACTTTCCATAGCATAACCAAATCGATTGTAAATTTACTTATATATTTTAATTTGAGAACTGTGACCATGCCATGTTTTAAGGTACAAATTGGTTTTTATTTATTTTACTCTTAAGATCTTACAATGTATATGTATATATATGTGTGCGTGTGCGTGTGTGTGTGTGTGTGTGTTTTGGTTAAACGTCCAAGCTGTTGGCCGACGTGGCTACCTCGAGAGACATTTGCATCTGGACGCCATCGCCTCTTGTGGGGCGATACGTTAACGAGTTGGCGCGCGCCTTGCGGCCCATAAAGTGCCGTTCCACCCACTTGAGCAGCGTGTAGACGGAGTCAGTCGAGGGCAAGCGATGATCGGCAGCGGTCTTCACAATGTCCGACGAGGTGACACGGAACGTGCGCGCCATACCCTTCAGAGCCTATTAGAGAAGAAGAAAAAGAAGAAGAAGAAGAGTTTCAATTAGTGGAGAGTTTTTGGACGACATTCATCTGCCTGCTCTACTTACCACCATGGCATCCTCGTCCGTCATGTCGTCGCCCACGTAGATAATCTTGATGCGCTCGTTCCAGTCAACGCCAAAGGATGTGCGCAATATGTAGATGGAGGCGCGACCCTTGTTCCACTGCACAGGCGGACGTGCCTCGAGAGCGCAATGCGCCTCCGTTGCCCTGAAGCCGTATTTCTCGATCAGGCTGCGCGCCTTGTCGACCATGTCGGCACGCAGCTGGTTGGGCGTCTCGCGGTAATGGAAGGTGAGCAGCGAACCTTTGTTCTCCACCCAGGCACCATCGCGGCACACCGAATCCTGCAGAGCCTTCAGCAATAGACTGACCTTGTCCTCATACTCAATGGGCATAGGATGTACGAATTTGCTGCCATCGGGATGCAGAATCTCCAGACCATGGTTGCCCGCATAGGTGATGCCTTCGATGCCCACCATCTTCTTGACGTTGTCCACGTTGCGGCCAGAGATGACGGCCACATAGACGTCCGAGTGATTGGACAGCTTAAACAGCACATTCTTAATCTCAGGCGAGAGCGTGGCCAAATCTGGATGCGGAGCAATGGGCGCCAGAGTACCATCATAGTCCAGCAGCAGGGCGAGCTTGTGATTGTAGCCGATGTATCTGGAGCAGAGAAATGAAAGTAAGAGAAGCCTCTGGGGGGCCATCAAAGATCGCACTCACTTGAGTAAGTAGTCATCGAAGTCGTCCACGGAGACGGGCTGCATGATGGTGGTGCCCACATCGTCCATCTCAAGGGCACCCACGGCCTTCAGGAAGCAGCGCATCCAGTGGCTGACATCGCATTCGGCCTCGCGGCGACGCAGACGCGCCATGCGCAGCACACGCTCGTCCTCGGGCATGGTCAGGGCGCGATGGATAACCTCAGCGGCTTCATTCACCTCATACGGATTGCAGAGCAGCGCCTCGTGCATCATTTCACCAGCGCCGGCAAACGGCGAGATGACCAGCACTCCGGGCACTTCGTTAATCTGGCAGGCGACAAACTCCTTGGCCACCAGATTCATACCATCCCGCAACGGGGTGACCAGGCAGACAGCTGCATCGCGATACAACGCGGCCAATTCGTCCTGGCTGACATAGTCGTAGATGTAGCGGATGGGCGCCCAGTTGGCCGTGGTGAAGCGTCCGTTGATGCGTCCGACTAGTTGATCCACTTCCTCCTTCAGCTCGCGGTACTCCTTGACGTCTGTGCGAGAGGGCACAGAGATCTGGAGCAAGCTGACCTTCTCCTTGTGCTGTGGATACTTGAGCAGCAGTGCCTCGAAGGCCATCAGGCGATGCACCAGGCCCTTGGTATAGTCCAGTCGATCCACGCCGAGAATGATCTGTTGCTTGGACGTTTTGAGCACCTTGGGTGCATTCTGGGCGAGATTGACGAAGCGCTCATACGGGATGCCAATGGGCAGCGGACGGATGCGCACAGTGCGTCCGCCATGCTCCACCAGCAGATTGTTGCGATCCACACGGCAGCCCAGGTTGCGCTGGCAGCAGTCCACAAAGTTGAGGCAGTAGTCCTGGATGTGGAAGCCCACCAGATCGCAGCCGAGCATGCCCTGCAGTATCTCGTCGGACCAGGGCAGCAGGCGGAAGATGTCCCAGGGCGGGAAGGGGATGTGCAGGAAGAAGGCCAAGCGACATGGCAGGTTCTTCTCCTCGGCATGCTCACGCACCCAATTGGCGGCTAGCATCAGATGATAGTCGTGTATCCACACAATGGGCGGATTCTTCTCGCTTCCGTTGTTCTTGGCCAGACACTTCTCCAGCGCCTCGATGGTGCGCACAGCGAAATGCTTGTTCACGGTCACATAGTCGTACCAATGCTCGCCTCCGAAGTTCGCACGTCCCGGCATGGAGTGGAAGAGCGGCCAAAACATCTTGTTGCAGCAGCCATTGTAGTAGCTATCAAATATCTTGGAATCGATGTTCACCGACACCACTTGGTCGGACTTGAGGCCCGCCGTTGGCGTCTGATCGTACGGATTCGATTCGGGTATCGCCTCATTCGGATCCTCCAGATGTATGCCCGACCAGCCCACCCATAAGCCGCTGCCCTTGATAACAACCGGACAGACGGCCGTAACCAGACCGCCAGCGCTGTAAAGGAGATGATAGAGTGGATGGGGATTAGTGAGGTGGGTGTAGAAAAGTAATATAACTAAATATCTGCCAGAACATTGACTTGATTGAGAGATTAAACGACCAATCGATTATGATCTTAAGTGAGAAGCTTTCCGATTTCCGATTGAAGGGTTTTCTAATTAATGGACTAATAGGACTAAGAAGCTTAACATAAGACTGATTGACTGACGGACTGTTATTGATTGATGGACTAACCGCTGATTGATTGACAGAGCACCGAACCAATTACTTAACTGATTGATTAACCTGGCTGATAGAAAAAACAGCCGATGGACTGATTTCTTAACGGGTAGATTGACTTTTCGATTAGGATCACAACTGTATCTATAAATATAACTTGACAGACTAACTGCTGATTGATTCACTAACTGATAGAGCACCGACCCAAATACCTGACTACTTTACTAACCGACTAGAAAATGAAGCGATCAAAGAATAGACTTCTTAAGGTATAGACTGGCTTTTTAATTGGTGGTCTTTCCTATTTCCTATTTCCTATTTCCGATTGAAGGACTAATACGTTAACTGACGAACTATGAAGCGAAACATCAGACTGATTGACTGACTGACCGTAACTGATTGACAAACGGCCTGCTGATTGATTGACATTTTGATAGAGCCCTAAACCTAGTTGATGGCCTAAGTACCTACCTCACTATATAATAGAGTTAGATCTTGTAAGAATTGATCAATTAAGTGATTAAAGGTGTTGAAATTAGTTGTTCTTGAAAATCCATATAAAATTGAATAATTTTTGTCATAATTTCCTAACAAAAGTTAAGAAAAGGCGAATATCTAACCTACAGAGTGATACACTTAAAAATTTCCTGATATTTAAGTCATTGAGAGATAGATTTACTAGCTACTCTACTAACTGAATGATCGACTAACTGATTGATTAACTCTCAATCACCTAATTCATTACATGATTAACGGACTACCCTAACAATCATCTATGTAAAATGTCATTGAATGGTTCAAGGTACAGATCCATAGACATTTAAATGAACACAAACATTTAACACGGGCAAAGCCGCACAATACCTGCTGTATATGTACACATATTCATACCTATGCATATATATAAGCATGTCATATATGTGCAACAGATTCAGACCCAGCCCCATTTTTTATGCAGAGTGCATCACAATGACACTGACACTAACCGCACTGATAAGAAATAAACCATAAAAAAAAAACAGCGCCTGATACGGCACAAGTGTAAACAACCTCGACTCCGGCTCTGGCTCAGGGGCCAAAAGCAATACCAAAAAAAAAATATATATATATAATATACATATGTATTGTAAAAAATTCCCAATTCGAATTAAGCTATAAGCTTTTGGGTAGGGTCAGTGCGAGAGTGAACAGAACTAAAAGATTAGCCTGAGTGCACGTGATATTTTTTTTTTTTTTTTTTTTTTTGCTATTTTTCAGTGTCAGGTTCGATTCGTTACGAAAGCCTTGAAATGACGCCTATATTATTGACCCCTTTTAAAGCAATGTTGCCTCGACGTCTTCGTCGTTAGGCAGCAAGGGTCAAAACCGCGTAATGGGCCTCACAGATAAGGTCTAGCTAGCTTATATTATTGAATTTGTTTTCTAATTTCAAATAAAGTTTACTAGACTTTGCATTTCAAATACCTCCCTCTCTCCCTTTCTCTCTCTGTGTATTTTGCGCTGATAAGACAGTTGACAGCCTTATTATAGGAGGCACTAATCACAAGAAGCGTGTGGAAACAATATCACGATTATATGGACCGCCGTTAGGTAGGTAGTTCATCAGTTCCCTAACGAGGGGGCTGTACTCGTCTCGTCTTATCTTCAATGCAAATTGAATTGGTTTAGTTTTCGAAACAGAAATGAATTCAATCATAGTGTACTCTGGCTTGGAAGTGTCGCTTGCTTTCAAGCTTCTCTCTCTCACTCTCTCTCTCTCTTTCTCTCTCACTCTCGTGTTACGAGATTTCGATTAGCTCGTTCGCTGCCAATATTTGTATTATAATTAATATTAATAATCTGTAGTGGTTTATGGCTTTGTTTTTCGGTCTAAGGCACAGTACAGTCCTATGCGTACAATGAACTTTCACCGTTGTTTTTGACTACTTTGCAGTGTTGGAAAATTACACAAAAGCTTGTTAGAGATAGTTAAATTTGTAATGTAAAGGGTTTTATTTTTGATCAATTGAAATGAAATTGAATCCTTATTACGAATTGAACTTTCTTCACTCTCTTGGTCTCAGCAAATTCTTGAAAATTTTTTTTTACGTTTAATATGTACGTATATTATGTATTATTTTCAGCCAATATATTTTGAAGTCCCTCAAATTTCTGGCAATTTTTTTTTTAAGTAAACTTAGTCAAAAGATATTTCTTTAATTTTTATATTATTTTTAATTTGACAGAAAAATTCTAAATTTATTAAATGAAAGCTCAAACTATGAGAAAACTTTTTAAATATCAAAAACTTAGATTCACGAATCAAACCTAATTTTCGAAATTTATTCATTGTCACTTTTTCATTTATTTTATTTATAAATATAAATAAGTTTTTTTTATCACTTTTTAAAAAAACTTTTATAAATATTGAAATTACTTTTAAAAATATATATTTAAAATTTTCCTTTTGTAAAACTCGAATTTTTGGCATACTTTATAAAAAATCATTTGGATTTAAACACTTTGAGCACAATTTTTATTCACATACTAATATACACTATTTACACTAATTCTGAATTTTAAAATATTTTTGATATATTCCCTAATTTTGAAAGTACTCACCTAGCCTTGCGTTCCAGCTCTTTGGTTTTGGCATTGCGCGTCAAGACGAAGGGCAAACGATTGGAGACAACGATCAGACTGGCTTTGGTCGAGGGCTCCCCGGCATTGGTCACAATGATCTCCGTGTCGGCCATTTTGTGTGGTCTATATCAGTTGCCGATATCGATGCTATATACAGATCGTAGAGAAAGCAATGCACACGAATCAATATCACTTGTCTAAATATTATAGTATTTTTTTAGCACATAGTTTGAGATCAGCAAAAGAAATTTGAATAGGATGCTGTTAGTACGGCGCTGTGAGTACGGCTCTGTGGCACCTTCCGTTTGGGCCTTGGACTTGTGTGCGCTGCGCTGGGCGGCTCACAACTAATTAGCAGAGCAATCTGTAGAGCCACACGAAATGCACTGGCTATCTGGATGCAACGATGTAGACGCCTATGTGGACGGTGCTTATCAAAGAGCCACCTCTATATATACTCAAATATATATATATATATATATATATATATATATATATATATATATATATATAACGGACAAAGCGTACGCTTACCGTAGAGAGATGAACAGAGAGAGAACACGCCGCGTTTGCCGAAAAAAAAGCGTTGATACTAAGAATTTCTAATTGCACGGCGAAATGCTCCTCCGTACACTTTCCGGCTGCTCTGACTTATCAGTGCCAAATGCAGCTCGCAACTGGAAAAACAGTTGATTTTGTTCTTTTCCGGCTGCCCGTTTTGAGAATCTCGCGGTAGCCAGCAGCTCCGTACCCAGCCAAAAATAGACGAGCACTAATGCCAATCTCTCGCTCAGCTCGCACTTTTCTTCAAAAAAAAATAGATGTGCTCAGGTTCCACAGAGTCCACAAAGCGTGGCTTATCAGAAAATCGCCGAGTCTGTTCTATAATCAATCCGTATACTTGCTTGCAGCTCATTATGTATGTGCGAAAGCGTGCTGGAAGCTTCACTAGAGTTCCACAATAGAGTGAAGATTACAACTTGGTGGAAGTTCAGTTCGGTTTTTATTTGTATAACCTACCTTGAGACTCAAGGAGTGCAAAACTCACAGGGTTAGAGCTTGCAAGAGATCAAGACTAGACTTAGCAGATCGGTTCTAACTGGCTGTGTCCGGTTTTATCAGGCATTTGCTCTCTGTCAATAAGTCGTTATGCTTGTTGTTATTTACTGTGCTGTCCGGACTATACATAAATCGAATTCTATTTTTGAACCCAAAGCTTCACTTGGCTGCAGTGAAATTTGAAATTGTGAAGCTTAACCCTAACTTAACCTTGTGACAACCTTATATAGATGGCAATTAATTGACTGTTGAATACTTAGTTTAATGCCAGCTAAATATATAAATAGAGAGAGGGAGAAGGTGAGTGAGCGAGAGCGAGAGAGACGATGCTGATAAGCGTTATTCGCGCTGTGCAATCGCTTGCATTGTTTATGCAATGCATTGAAGATTTAGATTTGGCTAATTACGTAGGGATTAGGTACAGTTCCTAGCCATGTGTGTGTTTTGTTGTGAGTGTGTGTGCCTAAGCATCGCTGAACTTGAAACGCTTGATCATGTCTGGCATTCATGCGCTTATCATGACGCCAAACCTACGGTTTACGTGATGCCTGGAATTTGCAATAACATTTAGTTTAGCAAATCAATGCTTAGTCATTTGCAATCCTGCATTTGATAACCCGTTCAAGGGTCGCTTGAATGCGTTTATTTATACATTTTCATTAAATTGCTGTTTGACGCAAGTGCTATTTAAATACGCAAAAAAGTAACGGCTACAGCATAGCAGGGAGCTTATGTCTGGTGCTGCTATCGATCGAAATTATTGGCGCGTTTTTTGGACATATCGATAACTTTGCTTTCGCATTGTTTATTTACTTTGGCACAAATACAAACTAAACATGGATCCTTCAATTATTGAGTTTATTGGCGAGAAGTCCATGATTAGTATTATTCCCAACTTCTCCAATGAGCCGCTGCATCTAATTTATGGCTCTGTGGGTCCGTTTCGAGCTGGTTTTCCCGTTTATGTGCCACTGTGGCTCGCTGCACATTTGCGAAAACAACAAAAATGCCGAATTGTGCCGCCCGATTGGATGGAACTGGAAACACTGGAGGAGATTAAGGAGGAGGAGAAGCGTTCGAAGTGAGTTGCCGAATGCTCAATCAATCTATATACTAAGTCATCTGTTTTCCTTAGATTCTTCACAAAGATGCCCTGCGAGCATTATATGGTTGTCGCCCAACTGGTCATGAGCACAGCTCCAGATGATGTGCCGCGCTGCGAGGAGCTGCGCACTATTATTAAGGACATCTTCGACATACGTGAATCGAAGCTGCGCACCTCTATTGATGCATTCATCAAGGGCGAGGGCACTTACGCGAAGCTGGATAACTTAACGCTGTTAGAGATTCACAGTGTGCGTCCCATTCTGCCTTACTCGCTGGATCACATAGCGCGCTATCAGCGAATGGCCACTGCCTCGCAGCGAGACACCTCCATGTTGGGCCTGAACACAACGGGCAGCGCTTCAGGCACAGGCTCCATGAGCAATTCCCTTTTCACGCAGTAAAAATTGGTGATAAATAAACTTAAGTTTAATTGTAGATAAAGTAAATATATAAAAGAGAAGTCAGATAGCTTCGCTTCACAATTAAATATATCCAAGTTATATTTTAGTTTTTACAAGTATACAATGCTTTTTATTCTTCATTTGGTTATTTGTTAACAGTTTCAGGATGTATTCTCTTCACATGTCTGCACAGGTTGTCCCAGCGAGGCGTAGCAAATTTGCAGCCGGAAATGATGCATACATGCAGCAGGACACCGGCGCCAGGATTCTCCATGTGCTTGACAATATGTCGCTTAATATTATAATAACGAGTCGTACGATAGCTGCAGCTGTTGCATTCGTACGCTTTAGTTTTACCCTTCTGATAGGTTCTTCTGCAATAAATCAGATTATGAATAAATTAATATATATACATACATATTAAATAGTATTTTTTACTCACTTTGGCTTTACAATATTTTGTTTGTTAATTTTGGTTTCATCATTTGACTGTGCTTCACTTATTGACTCTGGATACTCTTCCATTGACTCGCCATTCTCATCATATGGCAGTGAGGCTTGGTCATCATCCTCCACAGAGGCAAACTCATCCTCATCCTCTTCCTCTTCGCCTTCGTCTTCATCTTCGTTCACCGGATACTCAATATTCGGTTCAGTCGCTAGATGTTCATCGTCACTGAGCTGGATTTCCCCTTGACATGGCACTAAATCCGCCTCCTTGTCTTTTATCTTTGTACTGGTTTTCGTCGCCTCACGATGTATACCCTGCCTGTGACGTACGAGATTATCCCATCGCAATGTTGTAAAGGAGCAGCCACTATATGGACATATGTGCTGCAGCTCTTTGGGAGGCTTATCGTAGTGTTTGTTCAAATGGCGTTGAACATTGTAGGCGCGATTGGTTTGGTAGCTGCATTTTGCGCACTTATATATTTTAGATGTTCTAGGGGCCTTCTTCGGCCCTATGACTATCACATCATCTTCCATTTTCTTCTATTGTACAGTTGAAGCTAGAAATAAGAAATCACATTAAAATTGGGCTATTACAAAACTTGAAAACATACCGCCAAATATTAGAGTTTAAGCTGTTACTTATGTTAACTGATGCATGCGCAAGGCCAGCGACATATTGTTACTCGTTTATTGCGAAGAAAGCATTATTGATGTTTTAAATATTATTAGTTTTTCTTATTATTTTAGTTTATTTACAAGCGCAACACACAATTGAAACAGCTGAGCGTGTAGTGTGACCGTATATAATTAAGTGGTCACAACAACTATCGGTGTCAAATTTCGGCTTTTGTGGTGATTGGCAAAATGGCGCGTAAGCAGAAGATCGTTAAAAAAAATTGTGGAAATTATTTAAAGGTAACATAATAATTTAACTAGCTTAATATTAAATGTTTATCAGATGAGTTTCAGTTCCTTGAGTATTCTTTGAATTACAGTTTGCATATTGTAAACGTTAGCAAATATAAATTAGCTATTGTCATGGTCTTGAATTAATATAAATGTATTTAAGGCACAACATATTAGTTGCATCCATAATCACAGATAAAATGAATACACAAATAAAATTAATAAAAATTAAGTAAATAAAATCAAAGACAGGGATGTTCGTAATCGGCGCGTATTTTCGTTTATAATACCGATAATTATGTAATCGATATTTCTAATATTGTTGTATCGTTGTGACAGCTGTTTTATAAATACAATGTTCGCGTGGCACTGTGAATGGCAATTGTGACGCGGATAGCGAAAAATTGTGGTCAACTAAACTGTGTTAGAAATCAAAGAATATTGCAGGAAAACAAGATGGACGAGCCTGCGGCAACTGCAGCGGCAGATACCGCTGTCGTTCCATCGATGGGCAACAATAAAATACACTTTTCCAAGGAAGTGAAGCAGGTTATAGACAAGGTAAGTGACATGGCATACCACATATGGCACGATTCTGACAGATATAATTAATTCTCAAAATAATTGTTTTTTGTTAGGTGCTGAAAACGGACGAACAGGATCCCATGGATGCACCAGACTTTAACACTGTCGACTACATCAATCAGTTGTTTCCCAACGAGCAGTCGCTGGCCACCATCGATGAGACAATTCAGCGAATGCAATGCGAAGTCTCGCTAATTGATGATAATATTCGCTCTGTGGTGCGTGGGCAGACGAACACTGGCCAGGATGGACAACTGGCGCTGTGCGAGGCGCAGAAGGTCATCAGTTCGCTGTTCAGCCACATCATCGACGTGAAAACGCGCGCCGAACGCACCGAGGAAATGGTCAAGGAAATTACGCGTGATATAAAGCAATTGGATTGTGCGAAACGAAACTTGACGTCAGCTATAACCACACTGAATCATCTGCATATGCTGGTCGGGGGCATTGAGAGCTTGAATGAGCTAATTGTGCGTCGTTCCTATGGCGAGATTCTCAATCCACTGCAGGCCATCACAGAGGTGAATCAGCATTTCCAACAGTATTCGGATATAGAGGAAATTAAGGTGGGATATTTGACTAAGAGAAGAACTCTCAACTAAACACACGAATTCCCCTTTTAGAATCTTTCCCAAAGCGTGGACAAAATCCAAGTAACATTGGCTCAGCAAATCACAGAGGATTTCAAGGAAGCCTTCGCCAGCAAACCTTCCACGCAGCACAAATTGGGCTTAAATCAATTGGCGGATGCCTGCAAGGTGATGTCTGTGCTGGATGCCAAGGTGAAGAAGGAGCTGCTCAAATGGTTCATAGCTCAACAGCTGGAGGAGTATATGCATTTGTTTCACGAAAATCAAGACATTGCCTGGCTGGATAAGATCGATAAGCGCTATGCCTGGCTGAAGCGTCATCTGCTCGACTTCGAGGATAAATATGGCGCCGTCTTTCCGCTCGACTGGGAGGTCTCGGAACGGATTACGGTAGAGTTTTGTCGCCAGACGCGGCAACAGCTCTCGCAGATCATGTCCAAGCGAACGAACGAGATTGATGTGCGTCTCCTCTTGTTCGCCATTAATAAGACCCAAGCTTTTGAACAATTGCTCTCCAAACGATTTACGGGCATCACTCTGGGTGCCACGCCCGCCGAACAGACGCGCGTGCTTACACTTCCGGCGACAACGGAGGCGCCGCTAACCATGACGGTATTCCACGACCAGATTGGCCATTGCTTCAAGCCACATCTGGATATTTATATACGCAGCATTGATCGCAATCTATCCGAGTTGCTGGAGAAGTTCATTGAGATGTCCAAGGAGCCGTACAAATTTGCAGAGGCCAAGACCACAGTCTACCCCAGTTCGGGTGACCTATTCGTCTTCTACAAGAAGTGCATGGTGCAGTGCAATCAGCTTAGCAATGAGCAGCCCATGTACGACCTGGCCCTGGTCTTTAAAAAGTATTTGCGGGAATATGCTGCTAAGGTGCTGGAGGGCAGCACACCAAAGGTGGTGACCAGCAGCACGGGCAGTTCCATTGGCAAGAGCGTTTCGCTGCTGACGCGCGACATGCAGAATCTGTCCACGGCTGCCGGACAGGTGTTCCACAACTTCCTGAAGGAGGGCGACACTCAGCGCTTCGGTCGCGATGATCTGGTGCGCATTTGCTGTGTGCTCACCACAGGGGAATATTGCCTGGAGACTGTGCAACAGCTGGAGGATAAGCTCAAGGAGAAAGTGACGCCCGCCTACGTTAGCAAAATAGATATGAGCGAGGAGAAGGATGTGTTTCATCGGTAAGAGATCTGTGTACTAAAATATATTATTATTATACATATATTAATTATAATACCCTCCCTTCACAGCATCATTTCCAACTGCATCCAGCTGCTCGTTCAGGATCTAGAGGCCGGCTGTGAGACCTCGTTGCAGGCCATGGCCAAGGTGCAGTGGCAGCACATCAGCAACGTGGGCGATCAGAGCGCCTTCATTAGCAGCATTTGCGGCAACTTCAAGCAGACGGTGCCCACCATACGCGACACGCTCGCCAGCTCCCGCAAATATTTCACGCAATTCTGTCATCGCTTTGTCGCCGCCTTCATACCCAAGTTCATCAACGTGCTCTACAGATGCAAGCTGACGCTGTCGGATGGCTCCAACAATGTGCTGGGCTGCGAGCAGCTGCTGCTGGACACGCATTCGCTGAAGACGGCGCTGCTAGAGCTGCCCTCGGTGGGCTCGAGCGTGAATCGGAAGGCGCCGACCAGCTACACCAAAGTTGTGGTCAAGGATATGACGCGTGCCGAAATGATTATCAAGGTGGTCATGACGCCCGTCCAGCCGCCGGCGCACTTCACGCAGCAAGTGCTCAAGCTGCTGCCGGACATAACCATAGCCGAGTACCAGAAGATCCTGGACATGAAGGCGGTGAAGCGTGTCGATCAGCTGCAGCTGATCGATCTCTTCAAGCACACAGCCTCTGCGGCGGCCGTCAGTGGACTGATGGACGCCCCGGCCAGCGAGGAGGAGACACCAGCTGTCAGTGATGCGCCCGCACCCACCACAGAGGAGCCAGAGGCAATAACGAATCCCCCAGCCGAAGCCACAGCAACGGCAAGCACAACCACAGCGAACGCCACGCCCAAGCGCGCCTTCATCTTCAGCGTGGGCAGCTTCACGGGCAGCGCGGACAAGAATGCCGACGGCAGTTCCCAGACGGGCATCCGCAAGCTGGAGAGCCTGCTCAAGAAACGATTTCCCTAGTCAAATGCGCTAATTAGCAAATACTAAATCAAACATTCCATTCCATTAGTTCGATGTAATTCTGAAAAGAAACAAAAGCCGTTTCACTCGAAAGCCTAACTTGAAGTTAGTAAATTTTAAGAACTGACACGATTTCTAATATATATTTTCAACAAAACAATTGATAATAATATTAAAAGACACAAAATAAGTTTACTAAATATTGTTGAATATTTGCATTTATTATAGACTTTTGACTTCTCTTAGCTCTAAAAACATTAGCTTATCTGACTATATTGAAAGTTGTATTCTTAGATGTTCGTTAATGACTAAGTTGGGTCGCTTAAAAACTGTGGAACTCTTAGATAACTAGGGTTTGCCTTTATCTTATGTACACGCAATAACTAAATAAGGAAGTTTCTCTTCTCTTGTGTTTAAAAACCGTACGATCTATAATTTGAAGATCTTCTGAAAGTTTTGAAAGTCGCCAATGAGAGCGCACAAAAAAATACAAGTCTCTATAACAAATGACTTAAGACACGAACTAACTTAGGGCGTAAAATTAATATTTGAATATTTTCCATTGAAATTTTGTTCTTTTTGTTTGTTTTTCTTTTTATGTTTAATATGCTTTGGTTTAATTCCAGCACTGCAAAACCTATATAGTTACTATATATATGTATATAGTGTATATATCTATATGTGTGTATGTGTGTGTTTGTATGTATATAAGCTATATGACTATTACGCAGTAGGCGTGGCTGATCAGCATTCAAAGGCCAGTTAGCAAACGATGGGCTAACAACGCCCGAAGCCGTAGCAAACTCTTCTTATTTTGCCTCTTCTTATTTCTATTTACACGGGGCTAGTCTCACACACACTCTCACATTCAAATACACGGTATTTAAGGAAGTCGAGTATGCCTAAGGCTGCAAAGGAAGTCATTCTCGATACTCCTAGACGGCCACAATTTTGCTGGGATCGACCTTGACGCGCAGAAAGACGGTGTCGGCCTTGATGAAGGGTCGGCTGTGGAGCAGCTCGTGCGAGATGAAACGTGGAAAGCCGAAGCCCAGCTGATCCGGTTCGTTCGATGGCCGCTGGAAGTTCTCCCAGGTGGGATCGGGCACAAAGGACTCGGCGACGCCGCCCTGGCCGCTCTGGGCGCCCTGCTCGAACAGCGTGAAGGTGATGGAATGCGAGAAGGGCCACTTGAGCAGCGCATCGTATTCGCCGGGCAGCACTTTAATGTAGACCGAGACATGGGTGTTCTCGCCGGGTCCGTTGCCATTCAGAAACATCGAGGCCTGCAGCTTGTAGCCGTACTGCGAGGTGTAGAAGGGCGGCGACACCAGCTCCAGGCCATCCTTGCCGCGTGCCTCGTTCATCTTAGCCGACCAATCGGTGATCTTCCACAGCAGCGTGCCGGTGTAGTTGATGGACAGCTTGGACACCGCCGACTTGAGCATCTGTATCTGCTGACCCTGTCGGCTGCTGAGCGCCACCATCAGCGACAGGTGTGCTGCGGCGCTGCTCTCCAGGTGCGCCTCCAGCAGCTGGCGTGGACCCTTGAAGCGGCAACCGGCCTCCTTGAAGCTGCAGGCCAAAGCCAGCGACTGGCATTCGTCGCGCAGATGCGCCTCCAGCTCGCCGCGTGCTATCGGACCCGCATCGCAGCGCTGCGGGCAGGCGAGCGGCGTGCGAGGACACTGGGCCGCGTGCAGCTGCAGCGTGTCGGCCGAGAACTCGCGCTGGCAGTGGGCGCAGCGGCGCAAGCGCTTAGCGCAGTCCTTGGACTTGTGCAGGGTCATGCGACCGCGCAGCACCCGCTGGCCGCACTTGGCCTCGCAGTAGACCGGCTCCTGGCCACAGCTGCCGTTGTGCTCCTCCAGTCCGGCGCCCGAGAATTCGCTCTGGCAGAACTCGCAGCGAGTGCGACGCATCGTGCAGGTGTACTGCAGGTGATCGGTCATCATGATACGCGGTATCTGGGCGCCGCACTTGTTGGGGCACTGGGTGGCGTCGTGCTTGCACGTGTTCAGATGCGCCTTCAGCTTGCGCAGCTCATCCGACCACTTGCAGCCCTGCTTGTGGTGGATGCAGAAGACCAGCGAGCCCATGATTGCTTGCTTCGGATCGGGACCGGGATAGATCTGCAAAGAGTAAAGGAGAAGAGCGATTAGTGGGAGGCTTTAAAATGAATATAATGTATCTATAATTAAGTAAGATATAGGCAAAGTATCTTAACGATACATATATAATATTAGAGCTGTATCTATTAGATACATAATCTTGTATATAATCTATAAGATACATAATCTTTTACATGGTCAAATATTAGAACTGTCTTCATCTATAAGATACAATTTGTTAGGTGTGTTCTATATAAAAAGTATCTTAAGATACAATATCTTTAGCCTATTGAGTGAAGCTTATCTAGTATTAGTAAATGTATCGTTTAATCATGATATTTTTCAGAGATAATTTTAAATGCAGATACATAATAGAGTACCTAATAAGTATCTCAAAGAAACAATATGTTTACCAATAAATGTTTAATGTTTTCAAGCAAAAGGTTTAGCTTAACTAATATATTTGTACACTTAACAAACTATCTCTCAGATACTATTGTATCTTTAGCACTCACTTTACACTTGGCTTTGCCAAATCGTTGCCAAAAACCCATCGAACTCAACTCACGAACTTGCAGTTCTCGACTGTTGTAGGTGCTAAACTATGCCAAGACTTTTATAGCTCACTGTGATTGATTTGTTCCTTGTTTATGTTCCTGTTTTCGCCTGTCTGTTGATAAGCCGTAGTTAAGGATGCATCTAGGTGTTTTATCTACTTAGCCAGTCCAACCTCTTGATTGGCTTTCAGGTTTCTTTTCGTTTTTTTTCTACCTAAACCGAGATTTGCTACCTGCAGCTACCACACCTCACACATCTAAGAGTCGTCAACTGTTTACACATGACTGATCATGTTCTTAGATACACACACACACACACACGCACACACCTAGGCACAGGCATAGAGGCACTTCCTGTCTCCCATTTTGGGTTTGCTTGACTGCATTTTGTGCATGCGCCGCGCTGCATAGTTTTCTTTTGCTTTGCCTGCTTTTCTCTTAATTACAACAACACTAGGGAGGGGGAGCAGGGGGCGTGGCTAACAGGGAATGCGGCGCAGCAACTGACATCCGGCGCGTCGTTATAATATATATGTATATATATATATATATAAGAAATTATGCGAAAATATGCAATCTAATTAAACGGAAATTTTCATGTGAAAAAAAAATGCGACAATGTGAATTCCTAAGCTGATTGACTGACTGATTGATTGATGAAAAAGGGAAGTTGCAATAAATAAGGCAAAATTTCACATTCAAATGTGATCAGAGTGGAACAAATTTGCTTCTTTCTAAAAATGAAATTGAATTTTAATGCGAAGTCTGCGCTCAGGCAATGCCAGATAACTGTATATATGTATATATGTATAACACACATGTCTGTTTATCTGTATCTGTGCGTGTGTATGATCGATACCCCAGTACCCCTTTTTTCTCATTCTTCAACAACTTTGCAGCTCCTAACCGAGCGTCGCGACATTTCCGGTTGACTCTTTTAATTGACCTTATCTGCAGCTCGACGGCGCTTCAGGCTGAGCGTGGCTTGAGTTTTGATAAATGAACATGTCTCGACATGTCGCACAGGCCTACAACAGCTACCAGAGAGAGAGAGAGAGAGAGAGAGAGAGAGAGAGAGAGAGAGAGAGAGAGAGAGAGAGAGAGAGAGAGAGAGAGAGAGAGAGATAGAGAGAATGACATCAAAATGAAAGATATATAATAAGCAATTAACACATAAGCCGAGCCCCGTCCGGGTCGCTCGCCCTGGAATGGGCGTAAAGCATGAAAAATAATAATAAAACAAAAAATGAGGAAAAAATAATAATAATACACATATGTATACACATTTCTATGGAACTGCCTCTTGCTGGTAATTTAATTTAGCTTGAAAACAAGTTTTGCGCTATTCTTACTTATTTCATATATATAATTTTTTTTATGTCAACTAAAAAAGAGCATTAAAAACTGAACTTCAGTTTTTTTTCTTTTTTTTTTTTGTGAACTCTAAGCAACTGTGGACCAATTAGCTAAAGTTATGAATTGGGTGTCGGAGAGATTCATGAAGCCAAGGCATATTTCTCGATGCATAAACAAATTTAAGGAAATGGAGTTTTGTGTAAACATGATGTAAATGATGTAAACATCAATTGAAAACCGGCGTTGAGATCAAAAGGCCGACAACTGTTTGTCAACTTGGAGAGCAAAGCCAACTGTTTACAAGGAAATCAAACAGGAACAGCGAAAGACGATCGCGAGGGGGGAGGCAGAGATAGGAGAGAGGGAGGGAAGAGAGAGCGAGAGGGAGCGCGCTAGAGATCGTTGACTTTTTATACAAGCAATTACTTTAGTTTTTCTCTCAAAGAGCTTAAGTTTCGGACCACACAGATGATTATATACTATATAATTAAAGTAAACCGGAAAAATATATAAATATATAAATGTTTAGCCCGATGTCAATTCGACAAACAAAATCAGTTGCCTTGAAAACAACAAAAAATATATAAAACTCTGCTGGGGCGTCTTTGGACACATTGAACTCCAGTTAGATGATTAACGAATATCATTTAAAAAACAGTTTGCCAAATGTTACGTAATGCCAAAAGTAAAAAAGAAAAAAAAAAACCATTTGCTGCACTCAAAATCATGTTATATAAAGCTCGAATCATTTAAAATTCAATTTGTGCGTGCAGACCATGAAAATGAAAGCGCGGACAGAAAAATAAACAATAAACAAAACAAAACAATGTTAAAAATATAAATAAAAAAAAAAACTACTACTACTACTACTAAACAAAACAAGTTAACAATTAACAAAAAAAAAGAAGCTTAAACAAAATTAATTAATACAAAGAATGCAACAAAAGAGAACAGCTTCTTTTTTGACAGAGGATTACGAATGTTTTAAGATCTATAAGCGAAGAATGGATAGTGTGGACAGTAGAGATGGAAAAGATAGAATTATGGTATACGTTGTATAGATGTTATGTTTGGTATAGATATAATAGACATAATATGGATATTATAGATAGTAAAAACGAAGATAGGATAGACATAGTCTAGATAGTAAAGATAAATATAGATAGTGAGAATAGATATAAAGTACAGATAGAATGGATGGTATAAATAGTATAGATCATTTAGATAATGTAGATTGCATATATGGAATAGATAGTAGAGTAAGATATTGTAAACGGTAGCGATAGTATATACAGTATATATGATATAGGTACTAAAGAAAGTGTAGATAGAGTAGATATAATATATAATACAAAAAGTGCAGTCAGACAGTATTATTATTATAAATAGCACAGATTAAATACATATATTATATAAAAGATTATCTCGTCTCCAAAGTACTTTGCGTTTCATATGAATTATACTTAAATGAAATTAGCTTTAGCCTAAGTACCAGTTCGGGTTTACTCCACTTAGCAGAAGGGCTGCCATGTCAGAAAAAAAACCTAATATAATAAACGTGCAACAGTCGCCAGTTTTATTTTTATGAGGCACCGGCTGCAAGCAGCACTTGGCCGCACTTGGAACATAAAAATTAAATTTTGAAAGCGAAAAAAAAGGAGAGGAATTTATCCATTCTGATAATTTTAGAAAATGCTGGCAGTGCAACGGCTTCTTGGCATGGGTCTAACATAATCCCACATAAAAGCGGCAGGAAAAGAAGATGGTGCTCATCCATAAAGTTCAAGGCGCTCGTAGATATAGTCGGGAGCTGCTGACATGTTTGTTTTATTTTTGTTGGCTTTTTTTATGGGTTGCTCGTGGGTTGGGGGTGACTTCTGGACCCAATCAGGCAGCAATTAAATCCCATACCAACGCATTGTTTATGTTATTGTTGAAAGTTTCTCGAAGCACCAAATAAAAAGAAAAGTTTTTTGGGCATGTTTTCGACATTATTAATAGACCAACTCTGGGGAGGGTGCCCGAGATATGAGTATATTCTATGTCTTCTAATTCTTGATGTTTCTCTTTCTGTTTTTTTTCTTTTTTCTTCTTTTTAAAAGCGTAGCGAGTGCCTCGCATATGTTATTAGCTGTTCCGCTTCATAAACTCTAATTAACTTCAATTTCATAGAAAATAAAATACAAATACAAATTTAATAATAATTATGATAGATCATAACATATATAAAAAATATTTGTTAATTTCTACAAAGATTTCTAAATATTTATGATTCTTTGTATACAACAGTTTTTTTTATGTGTCAATAAGCGCGCACGATTTCTCGACATGTTAAAACGATCATCAAACGTTTCATTCAGCGAACAATGTGGCCAGATTGAGTGCAAGTTAGCACCTTGCCACCTATTAGAACTGCACCGCGGGCCGTTTCCGTTCGGTTTGCATTGCATTGTTCGAATTTCGAAGATCGAACCAAAATGGTTAGTTATAATGGGCACAGGGGCATAGGCACAGTGGGGCGCCACATGCCAGGCAAAAGTTGAAATCGAAGACAAACAGAACTTGGCATGGGTCTCGCTTCGTTCTCTTCTTCCTCTTCTTCTTTCCGTATGTGTGCTTGGTACGTGAGCATTGGAATTAGTTGTTGTTTGTCTAAACAATTTTCAGCGTTCATATGACTGTTATTATGAGAGCTTGGCTCGAAAACTGTGCTAAATGTGTTCGTATCAAATTAGAGCGCTTTGGCATATATTTGCTAGAGCTCAAAACTTCCCACAGTATTCTGGCCTTTACATTGTTGTTGTTGTTGTTGTTATTGTTGTTGATTGTTGTTTATGTACCTGCCTGACTCGGAACAGCTGTGCAACAGGTTTAAGCTTTGGTTTATGTTTATTTCGTTGATGATGATGAAATAGAACGCCTCAAATGGGCGTTACGCTGACCTAATAAAATGCAAGCGGCAGGTCTAAAATGCAGCGTTAGCAGTTAAAATGAAAAAAAAAACAGCTGATGCGCAGTTTTATGAATTTCACAAAGAGCTGCGAATGCTGCTGCAGCACCAACAACAGCAACAGCCATAACAATTACAACAATAGCATTTACAGATATACAGACAAGCACACACACACACATATACACAGAGAGATATGTGTGCGCAGACAGCTGCAAAAATGAAAACAAAACATAAGCAAAAGCCACAAAACCCGTTTTGAGCGCAGTCCAAAAGAGAGCGGCAGAGAAGAGAGCGCAGCAGAGCAGCTGTTTCTTTTTATCTCCTCGTCTTTTTCTTCTAATTCGCGCTCTGCACCTGCACGCATACAACAACAATGGCGCACACATACATAGAGAATGACTCGTTGTTGTTGTTATTTACATGCTTTTATTTTTGGGTGCCAACTCAATTGCAAATTGCAAATATCAAATGTTCTAAATGCAGCGTTGCCACACTTTAGGCGCTTGCTATTGCCCCACTCGCTGCAGCAGCATCGTGATGTTGCAATTTTTGCTCTGCTGCAGGTGAACTTTGTGCTGGTTTTTTGTACTTTGGTGGAGATAACTGCTGCAACAGCTGCTATCGCTGTTTTGTAACAATAATATATATATATATATATATATATATATATATATATATAAAACGCAGTTCGATGCGGGCAGCAGCTGCCGCACAGGAAGCGACAGCAACAACATGCTGACGTTGCTTTTGTTGGCCAAGTTAAGCTGGGTTCGTCGTCTGGTATTTGGCGCGGCGGCAGCACTTTTTGCTCTTTACGACTAAAGCAGTGTTGAAAAGGTTCGTTTATTTATCAGTTAAGTCTAGCTGTGTACTTTGTAAGTTAGCGGGAATCGTAAATAGCTAATGGATTTGGCTTGAGTTTTTAGTTCTCATTGGTTTCAGCTTTAAAAAGCTACATTTTGTGGGCAAAATAATGTTAAAGGATTTGAGTAATGAATTTGTTATTTATATATTATGAATATTAAGATTAAAAGGAAAATTTTTAATAAATGGTTTTAATTTAATTCACTCTGAGTTGGTTTTATTTATTTTTTTTCTAACTCCTACACTCACACTAACTTTTTTTTTATTTATACCAAAAATACTCTATATATTATTTATGACAAAAATAGCTTTATTTCAACTACTATTTCTACATTCTAGTTCTTTTCATTCTTCAAAGTTTAGCTTTCTTTCAGCTATTATTTCTACAATTTAGCTTTTTTTTGGTTTCTTCAATGCTGTCCGTACTGTTGACAATATTTTCGACTGCTACATTTTTGACCCGCTCCGGGAGAAAACAGTTGATTCAGCTTAAACACACAAACACTCAATCACACACACTCAGAAAGTCTGATTAGCAGTTGGGTGTGAAATTCTTAAGTTTGCGCCGTGAAGTCTAATCAAAAGTCAATTTCTACAGCACGTTCCGAGCGGGCGAAAAAATGCCTGCAACTTGAAGTGTGGGAAAATTGATTGCGAAATGGATTAAATTGTGGGAAATGCTTTTCCAATCTAGCGGAAATTGTGGCTGGGTCTGTGCCGGATGCCAACTGCAGCAACTGGACGCTAGCTGTAAATATGTGTGGCATGTGCGAGGTGGCAGACGCCTCCACAAGCAACCAGTTAACTGGTTTACCTTTGGCCAAGGATGTTTGGCTGCCATTGGAAAAGTTGTTTGGCCGCTTTTCCATAGCCAAAGCTGGCCAAAATCAAAATAATGCGAACCAAACTCGTTTTCTAGCCAAATGGCAAATCGCGTCGACTTTCTGACTTATATAAGCGCATTTTTTCTCTTCTAACGGTTCATTTGGTTGCACGTTCGATCCGCACCGATCCGTGCCACTGCCGGGCAGACGACGCCTTTCAACTTTGGCATTTTATGCCGCAGCAATAGCGGCGTCTAAGCTGACAGTCACGATTTTCCACGGAACAACAAAGTGTGGCATGTTATTGTAGCACATTGCCCACCGCATCGTGGTTAGAGGGTGTGGCACAAACATATGTCTGCTAAGCCGCAAGGTATTTGGTCAGCGCAATCCAATCCATGCAACACTTGCTGTACGCCAGAAACTTTGATCTTTCAACAAATTGCTGAGATTTCTATGGCAATTTGATATAGGCATAGACCGGACTAGGATTTGTGGTATAAAGGTGAGTGCTGTGAGAGATATTCTATAGAATTATATATATATGTGCTCTATAAATAAAAATGTATTATTTAAGAGCTTACAATACATGGGAGATTTGAAAGTTTAACTCCCTTTCGAAATTGCATATTCTGAAATCTAAAGATTTGTATGACAATTATGTATTATATAGATGTATGACAACATATGTGTATGTATATAAAGAAGTGAAAGGAGTGAAGTGATCATATTATTTAAAGCTATATTTTCGTGTATATTATTTTATATACATAGTATTATTATGTATATTTATTATTATACTTTTTAGAAATTTATTTTACTCTACGTAATATATAAAGGCATTATATAGATATATACTTTAATTTACATATATTTAGCAATTATTTGTAATATAACTATTAAAAATGTTGGCATATCTCTTTATAGAAATTTTATAATTTATAGCGATGATATAAAGTTTTAACTTTTGGACTATATGTAGAAATTGACAAGTTCCAACTTAAATATGTATTATATAATAAATATATAAATAAAACTTTTTTTAAGTTCGATTATTCCAAACACTTTTTTTAGACGTAATAAATATTTTCCAAAAAAGTAAATATTTATACATCATTGCAACTCTTTTAATGAAGATTAAAAAAAAAAAACTAGAAATTCCCACAGATTCTCACATATTTAAAATAAACAAACCAACATATTTTAGGTCAATTTTGTTATCAATATAAATGATATGGGTTTTCTCTCATATTGTGTCTACATTGCTGTATATTTATTTTATGAGAGAACGCATCGCGTAGCGCAGCTATCAATTGCCTAGATAAACAGACAGATAAATCGTTAACGGTCTTTTTGGTTTGTTTATGTCTCATTTGCAATCATTTTCCCAGGCTGCACTCGAAGTCGCATGCACCGTGTGGCACGTTGTGCACATGTGTCGTCTATAAGTACGGAGCGCCCTTTGCTGTCCCATTCCAATTCCAATTCACATTCCCAGTTCAAGCGTAGCGACATCCTGTTTGCTTTTCATTTTTATATCTATTTTGTGGCACATGTGTCGCTAGATTTCTCTCTGTGTATGTATGTGTGTGTGTGTTTCTTGAAGGAATTCTGTGTATTTGATTGTGCGGCATTTGGCAAATAGCTAACAGCTAGCTGGCAACGCCATAACTAATTCGATTAAGCTGTTGCTCGAAAATTTAGAACAAAAAGATGGAAGCTGAACTAAAAATTACAGCGGCACATGGCAAACTGTGTAAAACGAGCTGGCAGCGCCATGACGAATTCGATTATGCAGAAATTTAGAACAAAGCAGACGGAGATGAGCTAAAAAGTGTTTGCCTATTTGTAATATAAAGAATTATTCTTTTACTTTTAGATCAGCTGCATTTTTTTTTCCGCTTTAATTAAACTGTGGCATTTCCATATAAAATTTTGTTTTCTATTTGGTATTTGCCAAACACAACTATAGTTCTTTTTACGATCCATAAAAGCGCCGACTTATCTAACCCAGAAATAATATGCTTATCAGTTAGCTGCTGCTGTTTTATGGCCGCGCAGTGTTTATCAACTTTATGATCTATTTACCTTTGGGGAACTGATTGATTGTTGATGATAAACTAAAAGCTAAGTCGCATGCAGTGCATATGCCAATTGGCGTGCTTAAGGAATTGGGTCAATGAGCTTTATCAGCAGTTGTTGGCTGTTTGTGCAGCTGCTAGGGCCGAACAGGAAGTGGAACAGTCCCTCTCGCTCTTTCTCTCATTCGTACTCTCTTTGTAACAGTAATAAAAAAAAACTTACGATTTGTTCCAGTTCTGTGATGGGCATGTTGTTGACGTTGTTGTTGTTGCCGGGTGTTGGCGAATTGTGTGAGGCGGCCGAAGAATGCGAAGAGGATACGGTCGAAGAGGAGCTGCGCGAGGTGGCGCAGTTGTGACCTTTGGTCTTGTTGCGGGGCGGCGTTGGCGGCGGCACCGGGCTGGCCAGAGTCGAGCAGTCCTTCGAATTGCGGTTGGGCGACAAACGTGAGGGAAAACTCAACGTTTTGGTCCACTGTGCCAAACTGCGTACCATTTTGTTTTTGATTTTGTTTTTATTTTTTTCTGTTGTTGAAATTGTAAATTCCAAAAGTATTTCTTTGAACTCTCCAAGTTTCACTATTTAATCGCACAGTTTATCTTTGCAGTTTCAAGCACTCATTATTTTGTTTGTATATTTCACAAGATTGCGTATTGCACGACGCACGCGCGACTCTGCTTGAATATATTTGCAGTTATTTGCTTTTGCTCAAAGTTATTTTCCAGTTTAATGCGCACACAAAATGCGAACCGTTCACGTCGCTAGCTCGAAAGCAACTGAATGAACGCAGTCGCCGCGCAGCAGAGCTACCCGAGCAGACCCGGTCTCAGTCGTGCTCTCACACACACAGGCGGCGCACTGCGCTTACACACATGCGCAACGCTGCCTCGTGCGCAAGGGAGAGCGCAAGCGACGCATACTCCAGCTGCAGTGCAATTTAGAGCGAGAGCGCAAAAAACAACTAAAGCAGCGACTGCAGGCTGCAGCAGAGTTTCCCAAATGGAATCTCTCTCACTCTGTCTGTCCGCCTCTCTTGCTTTGCAGTTTTTGTGTGTTTTTGTCATTCTCTCCGTTAGTTTATGCTGATGAAATGATGAAATTGGCAGCCAGCCAAAGCATTTGTTGTTGTGCGCAAAGTATTGAGAGCATTTGCTGAGTGGTGCGAAAACTATGCAGCCGCTGCATGGATGGCTTGAAACGCAGTTCTTAAAAGGCATTCCAAAGGGGTCAAACTCGAAATGATGTGGTAAAAAAATAGTGTGTTTCGAAAGTAAATATGAAGAAATCTATAAAAATTTACGATTTTGCAATTTTATGGGAGTCTAACTAGGTTAGTTAGTTAGGTAAAATTTAAAAAAATAATAAAAAATATATGAACTGTTACTAAAGTATATATGAAATGGTGATTCATGTACATATATACCATATGGTTATACTATATATAAAAGTTAGATCCACATCTCAAATTAATGGCTTGATTTGAAGTCCTTCTCTAAATTGTTATACCCTATGTTTATATTCGATAGACAGCAACCCCTAACACTTTCCGCTCAATTTGGCAACAGGACACTCGCGGCGGGTAGCTACAGTAATTGCCATGTTTATATGTTCGAATGTTCGAAGTGTGGTCTAATGATGGCAACAAGCCATTCCTGATGCAATTACGCAAACGGATCTGAGACGGCGGCAGCTGTTGGCCAACAGGGGATGGGGGCAGCAAAGGGAGTTTGTCAATTATAACGAAACGCACTTCCGTTGGCCACATACCAAAAACCCACGCGAACAGCAATGCATACACTCAAATACACACACACACACACACACATACAGAGAGAGAGACTCTAAAAAACCGGCAACAACGGCCTTGCCAAGGTTGACTGAACATGTTGAGCTGTGGCCCGTTGCCGAAAAAAGAAATATGTGGCATAAAACAAAAGCGGGAAACAAGAAAAGTTGTAGAGAGAGAGAGAGAGAGAAAAATGCCACAGCAGCAGCTGTCCAGAGAGAGAACATGAAGATCTTCAGAGTTGGCCAAAACAACTCTGTCTCTCTCGCTCTCTCTATTAGTGCTGTTGATGTATTTCTTTCTCCCTCTCTCTCTCTCTCTCACACTTCACATCTCTCTTTTTACTTAATAGCACAAAAGCCGCTTACAAGCTCAACAGTTGACAGCATTTTCATCTGGTTAGGAAATGGGCTCAGACTCATTATTAAGCTCTGAAAGTTTGAATACCCTGTAAAACAGTGTAAAGAGAAAATAGCAGAAGATGCTGGGCTTATATGTAATACTCCTAGTTTAATCTCTATCTATATTAACCTGTCTAATTATTATATAAAACTCTTATACTCTTATAATATACTATGCTGTATAAGATTATATTTTAGATATTATATATTAGTTATTTACTCTCTGGTTTAGTGGTATTTCAAAAGGGGGAATATGCGGAAGATGCTGAGCTTATAATTATTATATAAAACTCTTATATTATGTCGTATACGATTATATCTCAGATATTATAAAGATATTAGTCATTCACTCTCTGGCTTAGGGGTATTTCAAAGGAGGCAATAGCGGATGATACAGGGCTTATATGTAATACTCCTAATGTAATCTCCATATATATCAACAATCTAGCAGCAATCTAAAATTCCCATACTCTTTACTGTGTAGCTATATTTCAGATATTATATATAGTCTCTAGTTTATGGGGGTTTCAAAAGTATTTTAAAGGGTATTTCAGCTCTATTATAAATTTCTCTGCTCAAACCCTCGCTGAAAGTATGCGCTCTGTTTGGTTTTTTGGCCAGCTGCTAATTAGTTGGCATAGTTATTGCCCATTGCTCACTGCACATTCCCGCCAAATTCCGAATTCCAGAGCATCTTGACATCACGTGTCGGCCATAACTGTTGCAGATGCATTCCATTGCCAATCAGTGCGAATGCGCATTGTTCGGGTAGAGGACATTGTGTGGTCGCATTGGCTAGGGAAATGTTAAATGGAAACGGGAAACTCTCTCTATATATACATAGATATATATGTGTGTGCGTGTGTCTGGCAGCTGTTTTATTTGGTCGAAACAATGCGCTTATTGACAGTTTGTTAAAGGTGTCGCATGGGTAGGCAGACAAAGGACATTGCCGAGTATCCTATACTACCCTGCATAGACATATTTTATGTATCATATGCCTGCACATTTCCGCAGTGGAATAAAAGAATGCCAGGCATTAAAGAATTTGTTTTCATTTCTTTTTTTTTGGGTGTTGAGAATATAAACAATTTTATGGAATTTTACATTTTAATATGAGAGATTTTGCATTGTTTGAACTATTACTCACTCTTTTTTGAAAAAATGTTTTGTATTAGCATAGTTATGATATCATGCATGAATCATATTAGAAGCCGGTGGAGAATAGATAAAATGGATCCGTAGTAAATACTCTATTACAAATCTCTGACAGTAGAGAACTGAAATAGGTAAACGGAACTGCTGTATATAGTATTTCGTGATATGACGTATTATAATATTATTGTATAGAATTGCTTATAGTATGATTGATTATAGTATAGCAAAACTATGCTAGAAATTAAAGTAAAGTATATAATATAATAGACGGTATTTACTATACTTAACATATTGTACTTTACCATATGATACATTGTTATATGCTATGCTATACCAAACTATTCTATATCTTAACATTCTATTCCAAACTATACTATCCAAATTCTTGTACCATACTATACTATACTGTACTTTACTATAGTATATTATACCATACTATATCACACTATAGAAATCTATATTATACTAACGAACACTTTACCATGCCATACTATTATCCACCATATACCATACAATATTAAGATATTCTACTCAAAAATACATTTTATATCATACTAAACTAGATTCTACTATTAAACTTAACTATACTATGCTAACTTTTCTAAAATATAAAAAATTGTCTACTATACTATACTATACGTACTATCTTATATCATACCATACCATTCTATAGTATTCCTACTTCCAACTTTTTCAACGATTCCCTCATATTATTTTCCAACTCTGTGTGAATTTACTCAACAAATCTGGCAACAATATTAATTGGCATTCAATCTTTATATAATAATTAAATTTCAGTCAATCATTAATAATCAGAAAGGAAAAGGGAATGTAAATTTGTTTTACAAACGGTTTTGTCTTATAAAAATAAAAAATGTTGTGAATTTGTAATTTTCCCAAAGTCAATAATTAGATGCCTAATTAGCATTTCAGTTAATTACAACAAATTTCAATTTGATTGAGTCCAAAGCATGCTCCATAAAGATATATAATTTTGTTATACATTTAACAGGTTAAGTACATCCGTTAACAATAAAATATTTCCTCTGGCACTGCCAATCAAAACATGATTTTGCTTAATTAAGAGTTTAGGGGCAAGAAATACACACACACAGTAGATAAAATAAAAAATATTAAAGCAAAATCAAAACTTCAAACTAATGTAATATTAGTAAAAGGAAAGAAAAAATATTTTGAATGTAGAAGATTGAATACTCTTTTAGTTCTTAGGTTTCGTAGTATATGAAGATTACTATTTTTATAGGAAGACCTTTAAAATATTGAATTTATTATACACTTCTATAATGGTAATATGATATAATACTCTACAAAAGTATTTAAATATAAATAATCAATCTCGGCTCTACCAATAATGGTTTTGTGAAAATGTAGTAACAGGCAGAAGGAGGCGTGCCACACCCCATAAGTAAATATTCTTGATCAGCGCGACAAGACGAGTCGATATAGCCCTGTCCGTCTGTCCGTCCGTCCGTGTGAACGCTGAGATATTTGTAAGTACGCAACGTAGAGACTTGAAATTTTACATGAATACTCGATAATACCATACGCTGCACAAGTTTATAAAATTTTTCCGATAACTCATTCCATTTCGATTTTATGAGCATTTATCGATAATTTTAAAGTGTTTTTAAGGCGTGGTTTGTACATCGTTTGAGCTAGAGACTTCAAATTTGTTGTGTAGTTGCGTGTATTGAATACGGAGATAACGTAATCTTTAGATTTTGGATGCCACGCCCCATTCGGCCACAATAGCCCTCTATTTGTAAAAAGCGCAAATCAAATACTAGAGACTTGTGCTTTGGCACATACACACATATGAATGTCATAAATAAGTTGTAAAAGTTTGATGCACTTAGTCCATCGCTAAGAAAAGTTATTAAGCAATTAAATTCCCATAGTAATGCTCACATTGCAGCCCAAGCGCAGTCTCTGCGTCAACTGCGCAGTTGGCAGACCGCGCGCTTATGCGTGCGTGCATATGTTTGTGTGTATGTGTTGTTTGTATGTATGCATACAAAATCATAGAATGATTTGATATTTGGCTCTTCACAGGGCTCAGGGTATCCCCTAGTCGAGCAGTCTCGACTAGAGCACTCTTACTTGTTATACCCTGAGCCCATTGAAAATGGGAAATCAGGGTATAATGGTTTTGTGAAAATGTATGTAACAGGCAGAAGGAGGCGTGCCACACCCCATAAAGTATATATATTCTTGATCAGCGCGACAAGACGAGTTGATATAGCCATGTCCGTCTGTCCGTCTGTCCGTCTGTCTGTCCGTCCGTCCGTGTGAACGCTGAGATATTTTTAAGTACGCAACGTAGAGACTTGAAATTTTACATGAATACTCGATAATACCATACGCTGCACAAGTATATAAAATTTTTCCGATAACTAAATCCATTTCGATTTTATGAGCATTTATCGATAATTTTAATGTGTTTTTAAGGCGTGGTTTGTACATCATTTGAGCTAGAGACTTCAAATTTGCTGTGTAGTTGCGTGCAATGAATACGGAGATAACGTTATCTTTAGATTTTGGATGCCACGCCCCATTCGCCCCCAATAGCCCCCTATTTGTAAAAAGCGCAAATCAAATACTAGAGACTTGTGCTTTGGCACATACATACATATGAATGTCATAAATAAGTTGTGAAAGTTGATGCAATTAGTCCATCGCTAAGAAAAGTTATTAAACAATTGAGTTTCCATAGTAATGCCCACATTGCAGCCCAAGCGCAGTCGCTGCGTCAACTGCGCAGTTGGCAGAGCGCGCGCTTATGGGTGCGTGCATATGTATGTGTGTATGTGTTGTTTGTATGTATGCTATACTAAATCGTAGATTGATTTGATATTTGGCTCTTCGACAGGGCTCAGGGTATGCCCTAGTCGAGCAGTCTCGGCTAGAGCACTATTATTTTCATCGGTTATATAAGAATTTGATGTTGATGTATAGAAGATTGTTCAAATACGAAGTAAATTTATAATAGAATTAAGTTCTTATAGACATCATCATTTACTGTTTATATTATAACTTTTAAGTTCATCCAGAAAAATTAAACTGTATATAAGAACTAAATTAAAGATTAGGCATATTTGGGCTTTGTTGCATATTTGATAACCTACCATTAATACTCTTGAATAGAGTATACAAAAAACTTGACATATATATACAAACAAAATACTGTTTTTTTTTCGGAAATTTCTCATAAAATGGGAAGGCGTGCGCCTAACCATTAATCTCTTGCATAAACATTTAACATTTAACATTCATAAACAAGAAGTAAGATCAAATATTTGTGGGCAAAGCTGATAAAATGGCTGTGGCTTATCAAGCCTGCCCGTTGGGTATAGGCTGTAGTCGCAACCGGCAATCAGTTTGTCAATTTGTCAGTCCATCAAATGGACCCACATCAGTGCGGAGCGGATCTACCGATACAGACAGAGTATGGGAATGGGGATCTGATGTGGTCTATACACTCCATAGTATTTCCATTTCCATTTCCATTACCATTTTCATTTCTTTTTTTTCTTTCTCTCATTTTTATCTCAGCTACTTTTTTGCTGCTTCTTTACTTTGTTCTCTGTGGACACTTCAAATGAAAATATTCTGCGGCTTATCTAAATTCCCGAAAATTCAGTTGTTTATTGTTGTTGTTGTTTTGTTTACAAGCAAACAGCTTGCAGTTGTTGTTGTTTTTTAATTTTATTTTACAAATCAACACCTCGAGTATCAATTACCCAGAGCGAGAGGCAAAACACCATTTAAATCTGTGTATAAGAGAGAGAGAGATAGTGTTGGTCGGGCAGGCAACGCTGCGTGAATCATTCTAAAGTCTGCTCTGTGTACATTTCTCAGATCCGTTCTCGCTTTATCTACACTAATTAAAGTGTGACCGACCGACGGACAGACGGACAGCTGGAGAAACGGACTTATGGACGTTCCGGCAGCATTCGTTGTGAAATGTAAATGTAAATCCTCTCAGCTATTTATTTATGATCTTTTATTATTCCACTGATGACAAACTGAGCGAAATGGCAAAAAAAAAGGCGAGTCTGGGCTACCGCACACGCCGATCCCTATCCAAGCCCTTGGCCCTGTGCGATCTTGTCTGGCATTAGTTGCGGATGGTTAGCGTTGCTAAAAGATATCCAGACAGCAGAGCAGTTGAAGTACTCCCTGGGTTTCTTGGAAACCGAAATGCGCCGAGGCTGAGACTGAGACAAAGTAGCAAAAAAAGAGACTGTGAGAAGCCAGTTTACTTAATACAAATGGAAATATTATTATATATGTAAAGGTTTTTTTTCGGAATATTGGAAATGAATAGGTAAATAAATACTGAATGTAAAAATATGGTATATAATATAGAAAAATTTAAGGGAATAGAAGTCGATAATTCCAAAAAAGTCTATATACCTTTTTGTTTTTTAAATACATAAAGTAAGATTAGAATTATAAAAAATAATATCTTTTTTTCGAAACTTTTAAATAATATAATTACATAGTTCAAATTAATATTAATTTAAAATCAAACATATTTTAAATTGCATAACAGTTAGAAATTAACTTAGTCTTGGGTTGCTTAAAGAAATATCAGAAATACTTCACATTCTGAAACAAAATTTGCTTTATCATTAATTATTAAAGTAATTATTTTTGTTGCCTTTTGCTTAAGGTCATTCGCTTAGTCTGTTGATCTATTCGAAGTATGTCGAACTACCCCAGGAAGTTAGTCTTTGTCTTGTTACTGGAGCCGCTGATCTCATTAGCTGTTAAGTTATGTATCGTATGTCTAAATAATTGGAATGCGTCTGAGTTCGTTTGTGGTCTGTACATGGTTTATTTGTCTATGAGCCGCAGCTGACATGCACCTGCCACGCTCCCCTCTGAGACGTTGCAACTTCATTAGAAATAGCGCCCCAGAATGCGAGGCTTAGTTTACACAGAGCTACAAGTAAATATTTTGGTATTTAAGAGACTTTGTCTGCTCGGCTGGCCGAAGCCAGTCAAGCGCCGCATTATACATACACATATTTGGGTGCAAACGGAAACAGGTGCCGCGAGTCCTACCTATTAGATAACTCCTGCACAGAAATGAAAACCCATCGATACAAGTGACACAACTGAAATACGAAACACGCGTAAATTTTCTAGCGTAGAGTGGGAAATTGTACAAAAACTTGTATAATTTGATTGTGACTCAAACAATGAATTAGTTGTACAGAGTGTAGCTGACTGCATTATACTCTGTTTTTATTTGAAATATAGAATTTTTATAGATATATATACATGTATTATAAGAGGACTCATTTATATTATGATTCATTAGAGGAATAATTTCTAAGCTACTATGTCATACCCTGTTTAGCTGGGGGCGTTATGATAGAGATTTTGTTGAAGAAAAATGAAAATGAAAGGCTTACGTTGCATAGATGCTTATGACTCACAGTATTTTAAATAAATTCAAATAGTTATAGATTGTGAATGAGAAGATAAACGAAAGATGTAACTGAGTGCTTAATACTCTGTTTAGAAAATAAAAAATTGGGGTAAGAAAAATTAAAGGTGGAATGGAAAGACAGTCAGGTTGCTATGCAGCTCGCTTAATACTCTGTTCAAAATGTCTGTCTTTATAAGTCTGTTTAGAAAGACATAATATAACGAAAGGTTCATAAATATTAATATGTTTTCCTCGAGAAAAAATAGTCTTAATGATCCTTAGATTACAATTAGACAAACACAACTTGAATATCACTTTTAGATCAATTTGATTGTTAGAAAATTGCATCCAGATACTGTTAGATCTATTTATGAAATCTCAATTCATATATCTGGGAGTTAAATTGTAATATACTTTAAGTCAATATACCCATATTGTTCAGGTTGAATATATACCATTATTGAACCAACTTTTCAGATCTGAAAATTTCTTTCATAGCGCACCAAATGCAGCAAGCTAATCTACTCCTTTCTCAAAATTGTATACACTGCACATTAGAAACATATAAATTCTTGGGCAACACGCACACTCATTGACTAATCGCGCATGACTCAGTGTGGCAATTAGAGATTGTTGCACATTAATTACCCGTGTTCAGGGGGCAGCCAGCAGCAAACTGGAGCAGTGCAACGCAGCCACAGGCGTATGGATATCATATGATATGCATGCGGCACGTACACGTCCACTCGGTGCAGTGTGGGAAAATGCCGTAAAAGATGTGGCAAACGCTCTCCCCTCTCTCTCTCGCTCTTGCTCTGTCTTTGTCTCTCTCTCTCTCCTCTAAGTCAGGTTGCACTCCAAATTTAACATTTGAAGCGTGTTGCGCGCGGAAAAACAATTTTCACTAGAAATCACAGTTGCCGCTGGATGATTTTTTTCACTTTTCTGTTGTTGTTGTTGGTTTTTGCACCTTGCTTTGAGTTTTGCAACACTTTCACCTGCAGATTTGGCACGTAAATGGGCAGATAAGCAGCTAGCAAAGCAGTGCCCAAAACAACATTAGCTAGCGGCAAGTTAAGTATCTATTAGATACGTAAATACCCTGTTAGAAGATGGCATAGTAGGTATTGAAGGGCCGACATTACGGCATAGCGAAAGAGGATATATTTTTGGATATTATATTTGGGAATATGGACATATTTGAAGATATTTAGATAGAAATAAACGGGGATAGATTAGAAGCTCAACATATATTTATGAATAAGTTCGACATTCATATTGGAACATAATGAATATATAATAAGGTAGTGTGTAATTTTAAAATATTAGACCATTTTTTAATATATGTTTCGTTATTTTATTTAGAGCTCAGTCAGCTCTGCTTCGCCTAATTTATAGCATATATCTAAGTCTATCAGTTAAAATTTCTCTCAAATTTTTTTTTGCATTTAAAATTCGGTTTTTGCTCATTGAGATTGGGAAATCATTCAAAAGTTTTTGCCTAGTCTCAAGTCTTTTGTTGAGGTTCTGCCCACTGACAGCTTTTGTCAACTTTTGCTGGCTGCTCGTTTGGGCCATGTTCGTTGACCTCATTTGTGATCTCTGCCTGTGTGTGAGTGTGTGAGAGTGTGATTTGTTTTTGTTTTCGTTAAGCTTTTCGACTGTCAGTTAATTCACTTTCATTGCGGGCTGTCTTATGATTTTTTGTTGTTTGTTTGTTTGTTTGTTTTAGATGGCACGGCTCAGTTTTGATTAAGTTGTGTCATGCAACGCTGATTTAATTATCATCAGCTTATTTCCATTGTGAACAGCAACTAACTAACTAATGAGGAAGTGCTCTGAGCTTTGAGTGAAAAGCCGAAGCCACCATGTAATATATGACAATATATATACATATATATATATAAAAGAAAGCTGAGCATATGAGATGGGGCTTCTGTCTGTTGTTTTTGTCAGCAGTCACCCGAAAAATGGGTGAGTAGGTTGTACACGAGCTTCAAGATAATTAAGATGCTATCGACGGATATTTCAATAATAGAAACTGACTGCACAGAAATATGAGATCTGATGATAAGAAATGAGCTACAAATTTTAGGCATAATATATACATGGAAATATGTTAGGCAAAAGTGAAGTAATGATATTTTGAGGGAGATTGTAGATCAAGTCTTGGCAGTTATAGCTCAACAGTCGAGGCCACGCCTTTTTTTATATTTTTGAATCACATTCAAAATAAATCAAAGTAAATTTTCTAAACCTTTTCTACATCTATAACTAACAATCATCTTTTATCTTTATTATTTTATTCTAGGCATATTTATAAAAGTTTGTTTTCGGAATCGGCAGATCTCAAACTATAAACTTTGTATATACCTAATTTGTATTCTATTTTGTTTAATAAACATGTCAATTGTATGTCCACTGTTTCATATCCCTGCAGGACCCCATGCTAAGCGCAGCACATGCCGCACGCCACAGGACTAACCCAGCAAGTGTGGAAGACATGTGACTGCTTGTATGGTTCCTTTCCATCAGGACTTTCCCTAAACACACGCTGTGTGGCGATAAAGTCAAGTGCGGTCCTAGATTTAATTCCGGCTAAAAAGCTGCTAATGGCCGAATCAGAGAAAAACCCAGAAAGAGCAAGAGAGAGATAGATGAGAGAGAGAGAGAGAGAGAGAGAGAGAGAGAGAGAGAGAGAGAGAGACAGTTCAGATTAGGTTTCAGTCGCGCGGTTCATTCACCAGTTTCGCTCGGGCAGGTAAATTTCATTGGGTTGTCTCTTTGTATTTCTAATATTTTTGTTTGGGTTTCATCTTACTTTTTTACTCTTTATGTTTTTGTTGTATGATTTCCGCTGATTATGATAAACAGACGGCCAAAGGCAGATAAATGCGACTCAGTGAAATGCGCAAAAGTTCACGCGAACAAAAGTTGTTTAAGTTCAGATACCCTGTAGACTTTGATGATAAGACGGGAATGAGTATACTGTGTGGCTATCACTGATTGATCTTGAAAGCTAAGTTAAGTTATTAAACGTAATCTTGGACTATATACATAAGTGTATATTTATTTATATATATTGTAATTATTTCTCTCGGTATATTCTTTAATTTTCATAAAGTCAATAATGTTCGATTTTGAGACTTAGTTTCTTAAGAATAAATCGAACACTTCAAGAACTACACACTTCAAATTTGGTATGTGGACACTCTTGTTATATATCTAGATGGAAAGTATTTCATATTCTTAATAACAAATACAATATCATAGCTCAAATATTCCCAATCACACGACAGGTCTGCTTTCAGGGTATATCATAGTCAGTCTTGCTTGATCTTTCTTTTGTTGAATGAACAGAGTTGATATTTTGCCCGTGTGTGTCTTTGTCATGCGAGAGTGTTAGAGTGTGCGAGCGTTTGTCTGAGCAACTCATTTAAAATGCAATTTTCGCATATAAATTTTGACAATAACATTTTTGAACAAATAATCAACCTGCGTCTACTTCTGTGTAGGTTGCCATCGAAAAATTATTTAAATGCCTCACATTTCCTTTATGTTGTGTTTTTTTTTTTTTTTTTCGGTGGATGCCAAAGCGTGGGATCTTTAGACAGTTTAGACAGTCTGCTGTAAGGCAGGCCTCTTTTAAGTGTTTCGAAACCAGTCTATAGATCCGCTGTCTGTGCGTATGCGTGTGTGAATATGTCTCAAAGTGTTGTGCGTGCTGCCAGTCGGCAATTTTTATTGACAATTGTCCGTTCTACAGGGCTTAAAAGACGAAAACTTGGAATATTATCTGCTTCTCGTGCATGCTAATGAGAGACGGCGCGCGGATGGGTAAGCGAGAGAGAGAGAGAGAGAGAGAGAGAGAGAGAGAGAGCTCTATAAAACATAAAGCAACAGAGAGAAAAAACAAACAATTCACAGAACCCAGCTGCTATAACAATTCCCGCCCGTTCTCCCCATCGCTCTCTCTCTCTTTCTTTCTAACTCTTTCTTATCCCAGTCAAAATTGTGGCGCGTTCTTTTTTCATGGGGGCTTTTGTCACGTTATTTGTGTTGTGAATTTGCAGTACGTCGAACTATATGAAGAAGTAGCCAGAATTATTAACGCATTGTTAGAACTTGTATACCCTTCTATATAATTTTTATTATTTTTTTTTTGATTTAGAAATACAAATTAAAATAAATTAAATAAAAATATCGAGATTAGTTTTAAGCATTATCAGACTTCTCTGTATTAAATTTAATCTAAAAACTGCAAGTTTATATAACATCATATTATACTATTACACAATTTCCAATTAGTCAGATCCAATCAACTTAATTTTGATTAATACTCTGCATGTTATACAAAAGATAATCCTCTACAAAAAGTTGCATTAGGATAGCTCAACTGCAATCTGAGTTCATCTAGGTACAAGTGGCAGATCGTGACCCCAAGTGCTCTTCCACTGCAGGGGTTACTTAAGCCTTAGCAATATCATAATACCCTCTACCCTATGCCATGGAATACTTCATTTATTATTGTCAAAATATGCTCAGCTCGAGGAGCTCACGTTTTAATTTTTTTATAATGTCACTAATTTATTGTACGTGCTGCACTACAAAGCACACACAACTCGAACCGTTGTTCCCGACTTTTCGATGCGACCCATTTAGGTGTTTTTAATAATAACATGAAATGGAAAAGTAGAAGCAGCAGGAGAGGGAGGCGAAAGAGGAGGAGCAATGGACATGGGGCTCTATCGCAACTGTTTGCATTTCAATAAGAGGGCGCTCTCTCGCCGACTTAATAAAAAAGTTCACATGACACTTTTTCTGGCAGTTTGTCAATTCGAAAATTAGACAGTTGCTGACTTGAAAGCTGGCATTTAGTCGGTCTATTGATATGGGCCAGTTTTATGGCCCCAACAATTGGTAAATATAATTATGTTGCCCAAATATGCAGTTGTCTTTCACACGGTATTCAAAGTATTTATCCTCCTTCTCTGTGCTTTCACACTCCATAAATTGATGGAGTAATGGAATTCTGTATGCAAATGTCTTTGATCTGATGCGAAGTAAGTTTCTATTGGATTATGTGAATTATTGATAAGTTGTGATTGTGAGTAGCATGTTGTTAGCACATGAAAGCATACGGTATACCCTGTAATTATTTTTTTAAAGGGTATTTTCCAGCCATATTTTTTCTAGATTTTCCCTACTGGTACCATACTTTTAATAGATCTGCCCTTCTGGTCCTATATTTATTTGAAGAGTATAAACCAATCTTTTAAAATTCTTATTTTTTAGCGTATTTTATAGTCATATTTTATATATTTTTGACTAACACCATGTCTAACACAATTTTACATTATACTTATAGTATAGTTATACATATTATTATTGTATATATTTATTATTTATACTTACAGGGTATGATCTAGTCTTATTATTTAAATAATCACTGCCCTTTAGCAACTCTAATACCATTTAACACTATATTTATTATTAGACCGTAAATCAAATAATAAAACTCACAAATTTTTCAAATTATTCGAACTTTTGACTGGGATCAACTCCCGATCTGAAGACGCACAAGATGCCAAGTGCAGTGAATTTATGATCGAAGCAAAAGCAACTCAAACCGATTCACTCCATTCTCGCCTCCGCCTCCTGGGCACCGCTAGTGGCAAGCAAACAAGTGCGCTGATTAGTGGCTTATCAATGATAATGCCACTGTTTGCTGTGTCGCTTCGGGCTGTGTGAGCAAGTCAGCTGCTTGTCAAATATTTGTGTGCGGCCATCAATGCCAGAGCCGAATTCGAATCCGTTCTCAAAGACCGGGCGAATGAACCGCATATAAAAATATTTGTTTACTGATTAGACAGACAGACAGACAGTTGGATAGATAGACATATAAAGCGATTCTACTCGAGTCGAGTCAAGTCGAGTCGAGTGCTTGCACTCACTTGCACTTTCCACACGAGATTAGCGATCAGTGCGGCTGATTTGTTCGGGTGTTTGGGTTGAGGTTCAGCTTGTGATCTCTAAGGTTCACTAACTCGTGTCTCACTTGCTAATTGCAACATGAGACGTGATGTCAATGCTGCTGCTGCTGCTGCTGTTGGCCATTAGAGTTCGTCGTCTGCTTGCCACACGCTCAGCTTTCGCTTAGCTGCGATCGTTTGCGGTTGCCACAAAATGTAAACGTATCAATGCAGATGCCAACTCGGTTGCATGTGCAACGCATTCAAGCGTTGTAATTTGCAATTTTATGCGTTTTATCTCCATGTATACATCTATATATATCTATATATATGTATATATGTATATCTATCTATGTATCTATGTATCTGTATCTATGACATTTGCTGTGCGGCCAATGCACGCAGCGTTCGCAGCAGCCTTGCCACATGGCAAGACCACATATTTGCTGCCTTTGCGGTTGCTCTGCTTGACTCGCTGCACAGCTCTAATGGAGCTCCAGTGTCTTAGCTGATGATTAGCTATATAGAAGCTGGAAATGCCTCTAATGTTTATAAGTGCAAATAATTTATGAAAATTGCCAAAGAGATTAGAATAGTTTTATGCAGGCAGGATGTGAACTCTGAAGTATTTTGAGTTAAATGAAAAATTTTTATATTTAAAGGATGATTAAAGTGGGAGCCATCATCTTAGATCACCATACTATATATCATCTTAGATTATATTACTATTACTTACGATGATATGTAAAGATACTTCTTTTGAACAAGGACAAAAAATTAAACCCCCCCCCCCAAAATTTTTAAAAACAAAAACAAACAAAAAACACACACACACCCACCACACCCCCCCCCCCCCCCCCCCCCCCCCCCCCCCCCCCTTAATTTTCAAAATTATAAATACCACACACACCTTATTTTTTTACAAAAGCCCAGGGGGCCCAAAAAAAAAAACCCCCCCCACCCCCCCCCACACCCAAAAAACCCCCACCACCAACAAAACACCCCCCCCACAAACAACAAAAAAAAAAAAAAAAAAAAAAAAAAAAAAAAAAAAAAAAAAAAAAAAAAAAAAAAAAAAAATACTAAGCGAAATATAAAAATAAAAAAAAATAAACTCCCCCTCCCACAAAAACCCCCCCCCCCCCCCCCCCCCCCCGCCCCCGCCGCCCCCCCCCTCCCCCCCCCCACAAAAATATATTTTTTATGGGGTGGCCCCCCCCCCCTCCCCCTTTTACACATTTTCACAAAACCACTATACCCCCATTTCCCCCTTTCACAAGGCTCACGGTATAAAAAAAAGTGCAAAAGAGATTATAAGTGTTTTATGCAGACGGGATGAGAACTCTGAAGTATATATGTATGTTACCTTATATAAATAACTTTGAGAGTTTGTATTTAAAAGACGATTAAAGTAAAGTATTGTACTATATAGTATACTATTGCTGATATAGATTAAAAATGTTTGGTAAACTTTTAAGAGATTTTTTAACTTCATATTTAAAAGAAGATTAAAGTAAGATAGGAGACATGTGTACCTCATCTTAGATTGAAATGCTGCTGATATAGTATATAGATACAAAGAGATTCTTATGTAGGCGGGATATCAACTATGAAGTATAATAAGATGAATCAAAAGATTTTTAAAAACGAATTTAGTTCAAGCTTTAAAGAAAATTGAATATATCTTAGCTGGCTGAAATACATTAATATATATATAAGGATCCCCATAGGATTATAGGAATTCATATTTAAAAGTAGACTAAAGTAAAATAGGGTCCATGTTTATTGTATCTTACTTCATATATGTATAGATATATATAGATACTTCCAGCTCATTTAAATAGCTTAGACAAAATCCGCACTTATCCTAATCCTTATCTACTCAGCTATCGACTGTACTTTCTATGTTTAGGCAATGACACCTTCTGTCTAGCCGGAAACTGCGTCGCATTATATCTAACAATAAGCCAAGCGCATTGACATTTCTGCTGCTATCAACTGGTCGTCATCAGAGCAGGCACTGATGAAAATTACATTCAATTAATGCGGAGCCAAGCAGCGTAAAAGGACGCGCCCATAAAGGACACAGAGAGGCAGATGTTTAGCTAGGTAAAGGTATGTATATATGTAGAGACAGAGATAGAGACAGAGAGAGAGAGAGAGGCAGACAAACCTGTGCCGGCTCCAACAAAAGGACAGGCAGCCTGTCGAACAGCGCGCCAAATGCAGGACGACGCCTGTAATAACACAGGACAAGAACCTTTCGGAGCGACGCGCCAATATCCTTAGCGGGACAGTTAGGTACAGGCTGATCGACAGATGTTTCCAGACAAAAATACCAAAGCAGGTCAATGCCTGCTGCTTGGCTGCTTGGCTGCTTGGCTGCATGGCTGCTGCTGCCTTAAGGATACGCTGCATTGGTCCCGAAATGTATCTTAAAGATACACAAAGCAGCTGCCACACTTGAAGATCAGCCTGTTTACAAATCGAAGACAGCATAGTCTTCTCCTTCTGCCTTTGTCTCGCTGAAAGTGGTTGCCACTGGCTCCGATTACAGGCCGCGCATTGCTCAGATACAGATGCAGGCTGAGCTATAGATACAGATACAGACGGTAGTTGGTCCTATGCGCACCCCATTACTCTTGCTGCTGCTGTTTTGTTTATAAATAGTTGGCCGTGAACTTTCTTTTGATGTGCCTGAGGCTTGCTAAAAGATTGTTGTACGTCGTGAACAGGGAAAAATTTGTATTTATGAAAAGCAAATCAAGAAAATCGATCGACGCGTAATTTGAGAAGTTTCGAACCACAAGGAAATTCGGCGCGGCTTTGGAGTTTTTGTTTCTCGCGGACAGGGTTAGAGAATAAATTATTTTCCGAATGCCATTTGATTTGATTAATTGGCTGACGTTTGATGAGCAGCTTGGAAAGATAATATAGTAAATGAAAAGATCTTCTGGGTAAGCAGGTAGCTTTGATCTACATGCATATTTCTATCAGCGGGGTGGCTCTCGGGTATTTTTGTTCTTTTTTTTACATTTCCACAATCTGTGTAAATCGATTCTGGGAATGCTTCATTTATAATTCATACATTGGAATTTTTCTCAATTACTTTATAAGGCTACGCTTTCATGTGCATGTGTGTGTGTGTGAATGAGCATAATTATCTTACCTCCTCGTAGGTATTCTCCCGGGAACTCGATTGAGTGCTGCTCGCGATTGAGCGACGAAACATTTCGCTGTTGTTATTTTTCGCAAGAGAAGAAAGGGAAGATATGTAATGAGAACAAATATTTAATATATGTCAAGTATATTATGTAGTATATTAGAACAAAAAATTTAAATAAATATGTGTATAAGAATATTTTAAAAATTGTATAAAAATATAAATTTTAAATATAATATAATAGAAAAGTTATTAATAACTTAAAGGGTCTTTTCAATATAATTTAGCATTCAAGGAAAATTCTATACATATATCTTAACTACCATCAATTGTCTAACTATACATATATTATATCTTCACTCTCATCAAGTATCCCTGAAACTATGCTTATCAAGATCATTTACACATTTACCCATATGTAGGACAATCAAAAACTCTTTCATCTTCTCTACCTCTCCTCCGCCTCCTCCCCCAACCACTCGCAATTCCATGCTGCACGATCCAAAAATCTGTTGCTGTTTCGAATTCTAATGCGACACGTCTAATATCCATTAAATGCCAATTAATCGTCGTAGTCGTCGTCTGCATGGAAACCGAGCGCCGTGTCCAATGTAATGCCAAATGCGACCCACACGCGAACAATTAGCATAATTTATTAATATTGGGCGACCTGGGCACAGCGAACTACGAAATTTTCCAGCAAATAAACTTGTTTTAAACAAACTTATGCTTGATAAGTGAGGAAAGTTAATGAAGACTGAATACCCTAATAATATTGAGTTGGTTAATGGATTTGATATGAAGTTGTAGATATGGGAGGAAATATGTGAAACTTGGTCTAATTAACTACAATTCTATAGATCACAATGAAACATAAAGTAAGTATAAAAGTAAGTTTTATATATTCAGTTTATATTTTACTGATATATTTATTACCTGAACAAGTTTTATGTTAACGGGACTCTTGTAACTTTGAGACTAGGTAAAAACTAGATATGATAAAGAGACAAACAAAGTTATTGCAATTTTTCAGCAATAAATCTTATGATAAATATATAAAGACATAAACACTCAAAATTAATTTTGATACAATTTGTTCTATAGAAATTGAAACATTAGAAAATTAGAAATGATTTTTTTTTTTTTTTTTTTTGTCAATTTGATATTATTTAAAATAGAGATATTAAGGTTTTAGTTAATCACATAGGTAAAGAGATGAGCGAGTTAAGAAATCAACTCTTGATACAGAAATATTTTTTGTATTATTATATATCCATTCTAGAAACTACTTAATCAATTACTTAATTACTTAATTACCAAATGATCTCATTACTATATTAATTACTTAATATTCTTCCATATGTTATATATTCCTCAACATGAGCAGGATAATGATCCTTCTCCTTATACAAAAACAAAATATATTTATTATTATAAATATATGTTCTAGAAACTACTTATCGAATTACTTAATTACAATTACCTCATTACTATACTAATTAATGCATTTTCTTTCATCTGTTACATATTCCCCAACATTTGCCTAATACCCTCTCAGCATTATCCAAGTTGAAGCTGTTAAATTGTTTACCTTAAACGCTGGCAGGCTGTGGGCGTGTTGACAGTGAGATTGGTCCTTGAATCGCTCAGATGGGCGATCGAGTTGCATAAGCTATTGTTCATGTTGTTGTTGTTGTTATTTAGCATTATATTATTGTTGTTGTTGTTGCTGCTGCTGTTGTTGTTGTGGTTCAGCTTGGTCGTGTGACCGGAGGCAACAGCCAGCACCGTGGCGGGCATCTTGTTAGCTTCAAGCTGCCCAAATATGGCGCCTCTCATTAACCCGTCTTTTGTGGTTGGGTTTGGCAGTGTTGTTGCTGTTGTTGTTGTTGTTGCTGTTGTTGCTGATGTTGCTAATGTTGCTGCAGCCCACACGACAACGGCACACGAACGCGTTGCCCAATTTGGACTGTTTAGCTGATTGCAAGTTTTTGTTTGTTTTCTTTTTATCTCTCGATGTTTTTAGTTGTTTGTTTGTTTTTGTTTTTTAATTTATGTGCATTTACTAAAATGTTGCTAATTTCTGCGTTTGTTTAGCGCCATTTTTGGCTAAGAGAATGAAGCCAGATAAATCAGCCCGACAATAAACTGAGCCGCACGCAGCACACGTCGTCTAATTAACTCGTTGCCAAAATCAAAAACTCAACTCAGCGGGCGGCTGAGGTGTTGTTATCGCCATTTAAGGTGTTCGCCACAATTATGACGCAATATAATTCTCTTTCAGAAACACACGAACCCACAGGTGACACAGGTGCAGCATGTGGCAAGTTTGACAACAAGTTCGACTTCTTGCTGCGTCGATAACTAAAACAAAACTGATTTATGCCTGTCACAAGGCGGCACAGTGCAGGCCATGACAGCGACAACTGCTGCTGTTGATGTTGCGACTGTTGCTGCCGCTGCTGCCGTTGCTGCTGCTGCTGTTGCTGCTGCTGCTGCTTTTACTGCTGCTGTTGAGCGCTCCCCAATCCCGTTGCCAGTGGACGACAATTAGTTCTACATGTCGTCACACGTCGTAAGCCACAGGAAGCCACAAGAGAAGCAGCAACACGAGCAGCAGCAGCAGCAACACGAGCAGCAACTGCAACAACAACAGCAGCCATAAGAACAGCCGCAGCAGCAACAACAACAACAGCAACAGCAAATTCAATAACAACAACAATCTCAGCAACAACAGCAGCAAGACCCGACAACAACAACAACAACAACAGCAGCAGCAGCAATCGCCAGCTTTTAGGGGGCGCACACACAGCGGGGGGCTTGTCGCGCTTTGTCTGCACTTTCATCTTATTCTCTCTTCACTTGCGCACTTTGCTTTTGAAGCTTCTCTATCTGCTGCTTATACTTATATTTATACGCGTCTTATTGAGCCTACTCTGCTTCTCTCTTCCCCTCTCTCTCTCTCTCTATCGCTCTCTGTCTCCCTCTCTGTCTCCCTCTCTCGCTCTCTCTTTCTTTCTGTTGCGGTTGTGTAATGCGACAACAAAAAGCGATCAGATGTCCTTCTACGGATGTGCGCTTTGCTCATTCTTAATGATCTTCACTTCGACTGCGAACAGCAGCAACAACAACAACAACAACAGCAGCAACAACAACAGCAGCAGCAACAACTTTGCCAAGTTGCTGCTATCAGAGCTGACAGCGAGAGTGAAAAGTTGTTGGATTGTGATATCTGAAGAAGCTGTCATAAATATGCTCAAATTTCCATATATCAAAAGCCAACAGGAAAGGATTTTTTTTTATTTTTTTGTATTTACTTTTTGTATTGGTGTTTTTATGCCTTGCATAATTTTTATTAATTTTTCTTAAGCCAAAAAGTTTGAGTTCCCCTTTAAGAGAAGTTTTTATGCAAAGAGCTGAAAGTCATTTAATCAGTTTAAGATTATTACTATAAGCAAAGCGAAGATTCGAACCCAACATTTTATTATATAATTATTTTTTTTTAATATTTTTTTTTACCATTAATAGGGGTATTCTGTATCGATGTTATTCAATTGATTTGTCATAGATCTAACCTTTTGCTATATGCCATAATTATTTATATTCTTCAAACTACTCTCAAAAGAATCTTCAATCTTAAGAATTTGGCATCACTATTGCTCTAACTGCAAACCGCTGTGTGCGGTGATTACTAATCAAGCATCAAGTCATTGCCATTGCCCATTGCCCATTGCCCATTGCTCAGTGCCCATTGCCCACTGCCAATTGCTCGTCCTTGTCATAATAGTGCCTCGTATGGAGTGCATCTAGCATGCTCTCTGATGATAAACTACATTAATGCCCCTTAAGTATGCCCATGTATGCCAGGCCGGGCAGTACGTGACAAGGGCTGCTGCCGACTAGAGTCCAGCAGCAGCAGCAGCAGCAGCTGTTGCAACTACTAGCAACTGCTTGTGCCATGTAATTGCAGTTGCTCACACTGTCATTTACCACTCAAAGCTGACTTTTTGTTGCTGCTAAATGATCGAGGCAGAACTACTGCAGCTAGAACTACTGCAACTGCAATTGGCTAAAAACTTGTGCTGCTGGTTGCAGGTTGTTGGCTGTTGGCAGCATGTTGCTGCTGTGTGCGGCTGGCTCTTTGCATTGCTTTGGTTTCTGTGCCAGCAGATTCTAAAGGTCATTGCTAATAGCTGAGGCTGTCTGGACACGGCGACACTTCCGTTTCCACTTTGCGGTAACAGCCCTAAAGATCTGTTCAAAAAGTTGCTGCTGCTGCTGCTGGCAGCAACATGCCCTGAAACACGATAGCAACAGGATGAGTTGCACGTCAACGGAAGTCAAACACTATAAGCAGTCATTTTTTTGTATAATTATATAGATCTGCTTGTGTATATATATATTTATTAAAAATCTCAATAGCTTTGGGCCCAGACTTGAGCAGGTTCTGCTGGCAGCCTACGCTATCGAAGAGATTGTTGCCAAATATTCTGCGACAGGTTTTTGTTTTGTGGTCACACCCAGTTCTGGTCACACTGAATTTGCAGCCAAATTAGTTGCTCTTGCAGCCAAGTTGGTGTTGTTGCTGTTGTTCGCTTCTTAGATCTGAATGTGGTCTATACTCTGGTCAGGGACACGCTTGGCTGCAGCTGCTCAGAGCGCTGGCTGGAGAAGCTAGCCGAGTGCGTCCAAAGATATGGAAATCAGCCCGGCTGTCTGGCTGCTGAGTGACACGTGTTGCATAGAGTTCAACCGAGTTCAGTCTATTAATCGATAGACAATGTATGTGCATGGCGGCTACACTGTAAGAAATAGGGGTGTCTGTTAGAAAATCTTTTATGTTTATAGATTTTTTAAATATTTTGTATTCAATTTTTAGGTTTTAATATAGTTTATGCTTATAGTTGTGCTGTGTATTTATATTCAATTTTTAATAAATATTTTAAAAAAAAAAAAAAAAAAAAAAAAAAAAAAAAAAAAAAAAAAAAAAAAAAAAAAAAAAGCGTCTTTTTAATTTAAATACAAATTTTATATTACATATATATTTTTTACAGTGTAATAGTTACTAGTAGTATACAGCAGCTAGTAGCTTAGACTAGCCCTTGTTGCCGCCCAGTTAAATGCAAGTACTTTTTTTTTGTATTTTGCAAAGGGCCGCGACTGCGACTGCGTCTGCGCACGAACAACGCATTTTTGTGCTTGTCATGCCGGTAATGACTGCAACAACAACTACTACTACAACAACAACAACAGCAACTGCAAAACAAAACATGCTACAAGTTTGGAGCTAGGCTAACTGCCCCAACTGAGCCATGAAAGCCAACCGTGCGCGTCCATTACCAAGTTCTAGTTGGCCGCTAACAGCGCCAACTGCAACTGCGACGCCGACGCCAACTACGACTGCGGCAGCGACGTTGACGTCTTTAAGTTTTTGTTATGCTTTTCAAATTCTTTCGTGGCATTAAATGTAATGAAAAGCGGGCTAAAAAATGCTCGATAAGTAAAAAAAAATATGCACGTGATAATTATAATGGCTGCAAGACATGAAAGTGCCACAGAGTGTGCGTGTGCGTTTGTGTAAGTGTGCGTGTGTGTGTGTGTGTAGCTAATTTGATATCAGAGCTATAGGAGGCTGGTGGGAGTTTATCTCTAAATTAGTTGTTTGATAATTTGTCTCATTAAAAAGTGCTTTACAACTTATGGAAAATGAGAGAAAATGAAAAAAAAGGTTGTTCAGTTGGGAAACACCGGTGAATGGGAAAATTTGTTAGATTTCGGGTGAAGCTGAACTGTAACTATGAATTAAGCTTATTATGAATTTTTGTTGAAAATGAAAACTGTGTGATCCTAAGGCAGTTAATCAGGCGAGTAGCCAAGTTTTGAGCAGCTAATTGTGGTAGTGTTATAACAGGCAGAGAACTAATAAGAAAACTTAAGTCGGGAGTGCTTGACTATGAGATATCTTGAAGCCAGGCTGATATGAGTTACTAAGCTTTCAAATGCATTGACACAAATTATCGAATATGTGGAAACAATCAATGTGTTAAAATAGAATAGAACATTCAGTTGAAAATGAATTGTTATAGGATAGAATAGACTAACTAATAAATAAGTTTAGCTTGAAGATGTGGAATCACTCACTGAATCTTACAGCTAAATACGGTATAGAGTCTAAGACAATAAATATGAGAAAATAGAATAAAACAAAATAAATAAAAAGTCTCTAGCTCTCATAGAAACTGAGTTCACGATATTTATAAATAAGAATTAGAGGAGGCATGGACAAACAGACTGCTAATGCAAGATCGATTCAATTTGGTCCTGATCAACGATTCCCATTGAAAAAAAAAAAAAAATTAAAATTGGAAAAACCATGATAAAGACAATTAAATAAGATAAAAAATCTGAATAAACATAATATTAGCTGAGACCATACATAGAAAGAAAAGTATTTGATGATTTTGATATTAATAACATTTCAGCAAATGAAGACGCTAGAACTAAATGAGAACTATAAGCACTTTTTTTCTTAAGACTAACATATATGATTCAGGTAGCTTATCTTGAAGTGATTACATATAAGCACTTCATATTGCATTACGCTTAACTATTTATAGCGACAGTTTTATAAAGCCGCTTATATTCAATATATTAAGGAAAGAAAACATGATTATTATTTGTTATTCATTAACTATTATTATTAGTTTGTTTTTGCAACTCGAGCTTCGCTCTAGAGATTTTTAGATCAAAGAAAAATGACTATAAACAATAATTAAAATTAATTATAGTGTATTTTTTTTTCAATTTTATTGAAAGGGAAATGCCATTATCGTGTCCAATTTTGTTCTCTCTTTTCTGCTACGCATATCGTGTAGACGTGTGGGCGCCTCAACCCCTTTCATTTCCACTTTCTAACCAAAAATTGCTAAATAAAATTGAAACTGAGCTATTCTCAACTAGCTATAGATACGCTCGGATTGTAGACTCTAGACTCGTGTAACTCGTTTGGCAGTAGCAACAAAAACAAAAACAACAACAACAACTCGCATCACTTTCTAACATGATTAGATGGCAGGTTGCTGTTTTTTCCTCCTCTTTTCCAGCTATATACAGAGTAATGAGCACTTTTTTCTCTTCTCAAGTTGATAATTACGATGAAATAGCAGAAAAAACAATAACAAAAACAACAACACGGAACGCAACTCATTTGTTTAGCTCGAGGGGTAAGAGAGAGAAATCCCAGGCATAGATGATTTGGCCTTTTAAAGGGCGCGTAGGGCCGCAGCTTAGGTAAAATATTTGTTTACACATCAAAATACCAGTAGCCGATTTCAATTATAGGTATATAAATATATATATAGTCTGCCCAGGTACGAAAGCCCCCCGAAAAGAAGAATGAAAACGAGTTGAGACAGTGGAAGAACTGAGGTGATGAATTCTGACAGCGAAGCGTGGGAAACTGCGGCAAGAGGATCTTATGTAACCCATTGAAAATTGTTGTCTCTGACACTTATTAAATACAATGAGCTGTTGTAATTTTTAAGCAGATTTCTGGCAAGGTCTTATTTGCAAATCAATCAAAATGTCTAGGAAAATGAGGAGCCAAGGGAAAGAAGAAGTACAGGTAGCATTCCGAAAGCAAAGAACATGTCAATTACAAATGCAAATGCGCAGACTTGGAATGTTATTGCAAAGGCCAGCAAAGCAGAAGGAATAATAATAATAAGCCGAAGGAACAATAACAATGAGTGGAGTTGGCTTAGTATTAAAGTTATTGTACAAAAGTTAGATGACAGTGAAACTACGTTACGGTGGAGTGTTACTCGACTTGCTCAAAGACTTTAAAATAGGTTTTCTATTTGTAAAAGAAAAGTGAATAGAAAAATGAAATAAAACTATATGATATATAGAATTTTCTATTTTTCATATATATTATATATGTTTATATGTTGATTGAAATATTTACAGCTATCTGAACTGAAACTGGATATGGATAGATGTCAGCTTTATACGTATTATTCATAATACTCTTTATAAATTATTAATGAAAAATTTCAATTTTTATAGAAAATACTCTTGGAGTTGAATCATCATATATATCGATATAAATCGATTACTGTAGTTGATCATGAAAAGGTTTTCAATTTTGCTTAAATTCCAATAATGCTTTTAATAGAATTTTCCTATATATGAAGCAGAAAGAGATACCATAAATAGACAACAGAATATGTTTACACATTTCCCTAAAGACAACTGCCATAAATTATAATCAATTATTGAAATACTATTCCTTTTAATTTCATAGCCCACACAAACCCTTTTCAAAAATCCACTTTAAGCCCACATCAGGGCAAACTCTTATCCGATATTTCACTTGCACTCGCACACTCCTCTCAATTCACTTTGCATAGTCCCATGAATGCTAAACCAAATAACCCCAGGGCATACACTTGTCCGCCATAAATCAAAATCAATTTAATCCCTCTGTAAATTTTCCAACAATTTAATTTTGGCAAAGTCTGCGGCGCATCAGCAACCCCTCGGCAAAGATGACAATTTGATAAGCCACAACAGACGAACACTTCAGAGAGATGGAATGAGGATGTACGAAAAAATCAATTGGAAGCCCGCAGACTTTCACACAGAGCTCGACATAAATCAATGGAACTTAAGTCGAGCTCATTGAAATGAAAATTCAAAAAGCCGCTCCCACGCTCACAGGCTGCCAGGCAGGCCGGCAGGCAGGAACCGCAAGGCCAAGCTAACGGTGCCCCAGGGAACAGGAAGCGACGGTCACTTAAAAAAGTATGAAGGAAAAAATAACAACCCAGCTCTATTATAAAAAGGATACAAATATGGTATATGGGTAGTGGTTGTCTGTCACGTGTGCTTTTAATTGATTTCTGGCAGGCGATTTGCATGGGAAATAAAAGTAACTGGGAAACTTGTAAATGAGATTGTCTTTCGATAAGGTAATACCCTGTAGTTTATTTAGTCTAGGTTGATCAAAGATGTAAATTGAATTTCTGATATGTAAAAATACTAAATAAAATACTAATATAAATTATATCATTAGTTTAAAAATCGATATTTGATCGATTTGAGAAAATGCGTAATGGAGCTGGTTATGAAATGGTTATTGTAGATCACAAATATTTTTTACTCGTAAATTTGATTTACTTGAGATCTATTTAAAATATTAATTTATTTATTATATAAATATTATTAAAGAAACTTTGAGCAGAATTCACAAAAAGTTGTGTATCAAAAACTGTCTAAAAATTTATTAATCGATAAATATCGATTTTTCAAAATAAAATATTATTTTCGATTTTTAAAACCAAAAATCTATGCAATGACTAAACATCACTCATTTAAAGCTGAAGAGTTGTCGTATTGAGTCGTAAAAACTTTGATAGTATATGATCGATTTTTATCGATTTAATCACAAATATTTGCTAGATACCATATACAATAATACTCTCAGCTGTCTTCAAAAATTCATTCAAGTATTTTAAGAGTTCAAAGTTTCCTTACAATATTTAACACGGCTATACCCACTGCCTGTCTCTCTTACAGAGTATACTAGTCCAGGGTGCACACCTTGTTTAGTTTTCCACGTTAAAAGGGCTTGTTCATGTTGGATAATTAACTAACGCACCCAACAAATATTGTGTTAATATCCATAAATTCAGAGCAAAATGCAAACCTTAACCCTTTTGTCGCCTTGCTGGCTACGCAGCCAGTCTGTCTCTCAGTCTGTCTGTCCGCCAGTCCGCTTCAGTTCGTATGCAATTTGCATAGAATATTTCTCAAAAAAACCGAGAACCCGCCCCATTGTCTGCGACATTCCTGCGGCGCACTCGAGCGGAACTTGGCTCCAGGTCCAAGCCCAGGCCAGAGACGCGCTCTCAATGTAAATAAATATATGTATTTATTTTTATTTTTATTTTATTTTATTTTCTTCTTTTTTTGTTGCTTCTTGTTATACCCTGAGCCCATTGAAAATGGGAAATCAGGGTATAAGGTTTTGTGAAAATGTATGTAACAGGAGAAGGAGGCGTGCCACACCCCATAGTATATAATCTTGATCAGCGAGACAAGACGAGTTGATATAGCCATGTCCGTCTGTCCGTCTGTCCGTCTGTCCGTCTGTCCGTCTGTCCGTCCGTCCGTCTGTCCGTCTGTCCGTCCGTCCGTGTGAACGCGGAATTTTAAGTACGCAACGTAGAGATTGAAATTTACAGAATACTCGATAAACCATACGCTGCACAAGTTTATAAAATTTTTCCGATAACTCATCCATTTCGATTTTATGAGCATTTATCGATAATTTTAATGTGTTTTAAGGCTTGGTTTGTACATGTTTTGAGCTAGAGACTTCAAATTTGCTGTGTAGTTGCGTGCAATGAATACAGAGATAACGTTATCTTTAGATTTTGGATGCCACGCCCCATTCGCCCCCAATAGCCCCCATTTGTAAAAAGCGCAAATCAAATACTAGAGACTTGGCTTTGGCACATACACACATATGAAGTCATAAATAAGTTGTGAAAGTTTGATGCACTTAGTCCATCGCTAACAAAAGTATAAACAATAAATCCCATAGTAATGCCCACATTGCTGCCCAAGCGCAGTCGCTACGTCAACTGCGCAGTGGCAGAGCGCGCGCTTAGCGTGCGGCATAGTAGGGTATGTGTTTTTTGTATGTATGCATACAAAATCGTAGAATGACTTGATTTTTCGCTCTTCACAGGGTTCAGGGTATCCCCTAGTCGAGCAGTCTCGACTAGAGCACTCTTACTTGTTTTTATTTGTATTTTTATTTAGCTGCACGCGTTAATTTATGCCAGAGAACTGTGGACTGTCTGTGGCTCGCTTTGGTTAGCCGTTAAACCACATCCGAAAATTATACAATAAAATGTTAAATAAACTTGTTGTTACTGTGTTGTTGTTGTTCTGGTTGTTGTTGTTGTTGCTGTTGTTGCTGTTGTTTCTGTAGCTGTTGTAAATTTATACAAACAGCTGCGCTAACCGCAACTGCAGCGCCAGCGTCGAGGCCTCGATTCTCAGCACTTTGCCTTCTGTTTGGCCAACTATCAAGTTGTAGGGTTTGTGACTACTTTAACTTCTTGTCAAAGTGCCTGTCAATGCCCAAGACGACGAACTCAATGTGCGACTGTCAATCGAAGTGTCCCAAAACGGAAGCAGTTAAGCTTTGAATAATTTATGAAAATCACTTTTATTGTTCCTCTCTGCTTGACTGCCAAATGTGCATATCAATTTTTTTTTTCTGTATTGCTGAAAGGTTTGAAATTAACCAGAACTTGATTTTCACACTCTTCTTCAATTTCTTCTTTTAATTTGCTGTATTTGATGGCTTATGAGTTGGCATTTATTTTAAATTTATGAGCATTGTAGGGTATTTTAGTTTGCACTTTTTGAATTTTCAATTTATAGGAGTTGATTTTCTAGAATTAATAGTAAATAGGATTGGTTTTTTATATGTATTATTTTATAGCGACAGTTTTTTTTTTTTTACCATACACAAATTGATATTGAAAGCGTTATATAAATTCCTAGGGAATTTCGTTATTAAAATTTCTGATCATTATTATTTAAAAAAATTAGTTATAAATTAAAAAAATTGTATATATATTCTTAAGATTAAAAATAAAAAAAAAAAAAAAAAAAAAAAATAAAAAAAAAAAAAAAAAAAAAAAAAAAAAAAAAGAAACCCAGAAAAAAAAAAAAAAAAAAAATTTTTAAATTTTTTCTTATCCAAAAAAAAAATTTTTTTCAACCCAACAATAAACAATAAAAAATATTAAAAAATTTTTAAAAAATAGTAAAATTTTTGAATTCTTTTGAATTCGATTTCTAATAGTTTTTATTGGATAAACTTTTAAAATATTTTATATATTATATATAAGCTTTGAAAACTTCTAAATACATAAATAATAATTTTTATAAAAAAAAAAAAAAAATATTAAAAATATTTTCAAAACTTTTTTTTTCAATTTAACGACTTATAAATTAATAATAAAATATTATTATCATAATCAAAAATTTTTTAAAACCTTTTTAATTTTTATAAAATCATAAAATGTATACGACCTTTCATTCCTACTATATTATACATAAGCTATAAAAAATATTAAATAAAATATTTAAAGAATGTGCACAATGTATGTTACTTTGTTTTTATTATCAATAACAATTTTGTACATATAGTAGTGTCCATAATAGAGTTATCTCATAAACTATAAACATTTGATAGCGCATATTTGTATGTCAAACGAACCGCAATTCCAGCAATCCATAGTCATAATAGGAAACCCAAACATATGCATACTACACATGCGAGTATCTATCAGATCGAATAGTATTTAATATGCCAATGACAACGTTTTAGATTCCCAACCGCACAAATATCCACTTGACGACTCGCCTCAATTTGTTGTTGCTGCTTGGGCTCCAAATATGGCCAGACATTCTGGCCAGTGGCCAGTGGCCAGTTGCCTGTTGCCAGTTGGCTGCCACTTCCTAATTTGGTTCCGCTATTTATTCTCGCATGCGTTTGCTGCTTGTTTTTTTTCTCTTCTTATTTATTATTTAATTTACTAAGGCGAGTCTTGAATGCCAAACATTATACTCGAAATGTTTTGTATGCCAAATGCAAATGCCGGTGGAAGTTGGCGCACACACACTTGGCCAAAACTAAGTGTTAACAAAAATGTATAAAAAAGACAGCAGAATAATGATGTTTAAAAAGAAAATGAAAATTGACACGCATAGCCATAAAGGAAGTTCAAGCTGTCTGCCCTTTTTGGTAGTAGCCGCTGGGCAGGGCTTCCTTATTGCCAAAGACTTCAGCCTCAGTCTCAGCGTGACCTTCAAGCCAAATATTTGAGCAAAGTTTGTTTTGAGTTTTGGCTAAGTGCTTTCTATTTCTAGCTGGGAACAGGAATGGGGCCTGAAGTTTATGTAAAGCTTTTGGTGTCTAAATTAAAGCGGACTTTGGCTGCTATAAATTCCCCGTCGAATTGTGGAGCTGCTCGCAGCGCAGAGACTCTGCCAACTTCCGGGCTGTTTGGGAAAGAATGTGAATGCCATAGAATTTAGTTACGCATAGCTCAGCGCCTGTGTTACCTCTGCTTGTTGCGCTTCTTGCTGCTCGCATACCAGAGCAACTTAGTTACAGCATTGAAGTGGGTTAGTTGTGGTGCGCCCACGACTCCAAGTGCAGCTTCTCACTAAGCAATGACGGCGAAATATTCAATTTGTATCTAGAGAAATGTACGTGTGCAGCCAGAGTTAATTGTCTATCATAGCGAGCTGTCACTGTCTGTTAGGGAACTGGGCATGTGAAGTTTTTGTGGCGTAAATGTAGGCTAGGAATTCCAAAAATATGTTGGAGGATTTTTGCTTCTTTGAGATATGTATATTAGGAATATATAATATATCTGAGAAATAGCTGGCATAAGAAATATTTAAATGTAAATTAAGGAAGAGGAATATGTATAAATATATATATTTGTCGAGTTCTGTAAAATCTCTAAAACTGAGAAGTAATAAATGTGCGAAAATCAGAAATGTTTGATTTAAGTTGGGATTTGGGTTTTCAATATATCTATATATCTATATATCTATATATCTATATATCCATATATCAATATATAAATATATCTATATATCTATATATCTATATATCTATATATCTATATATCTATATATCTATATATCTATATATCTATATATCTATATATCTATATATCTATATATCTATATATCTTTATATCTATATATCTATATATCTATATGTCTATATAATTCAGCATCAATTTGACCACATTTAAGTATTAGCTATAAAAACAAAGACATCTATTCACAATATTATAGTACTGCATATATTGTTGTCAGTTTATAGACTATTTAATGCTAGCTGGGAGAAGTGTCCATAAATGTCACAATTGATTGCTCACAGCTACACACAGACACAGCGGTAGTTCCATGTGTGTGTGTGCAGGCAATGAACTCTATGACTGCAATTTAATAGGCAGCACAAACAAAAGACTTAGGCAACGAACTTGGCGGAACGCATGCCAAAAACTGGTTCTGGCCCAAAGCCAAAGGCAAACGCATTTTTGCTTATTTCACGCGCACAGCGGCCAGTGCAACGGTTGTTTACACCAGCTACCAAGAGTACGAGGCGTAGAACGACTCCCACTAGCAGCAACAGAGCTGTGTTAGGCTGCCTTTTTGCCAGTTCTCCAATCTGGCTTAAGTACGCATTGCTCCTTTTCTGTTGTTGTTATTTTTTTTTGCTTTTTTGACTTATTTTTCCCATGACCGAACAAACTTGTTCGTGGAATGAGTCACGGCTGTGTGTAGTCAGTGCCGGGCTGAGCAGAATGGCACAGAATCTTCTTCATCGATCGTCCGACAGCCGCAAGTATTTCACAACTTTGCGTTCAACTTGCGTTGAGCTCCTTTTGGCCCTTGGTCTCAGTCGCAGTCTAGTCTCTGTCTCAGTCTTATTCTATTTGTTAATTTGTTGCTGCGTGGGAATGATGCTGGGACATTGAACGTTGCTCTTGGGACGTGCCTCCAAACGGAGATTAGTTGAGAAGTATTTCACAACATTTGAAGTGCAAATTACTTTAGTGTCTTAGCCTTTGCCTATGTCATGTCACTAGCGACGCTTGTTCAATGTAAATTGCAAGCGCGGCGCCATTTACGGATCTAAACTTAGAACCGGACCACGGCGAACGGGTTTTTACAATTACAGAATTAAAATGTGTTCTTAATTGTGTTCTTTCTTTATCAAAATGCTGGGGCTGGAATTAATTATTTATGCACAAAGCGGCAGACAATGGGCGGCTACTCACAATCCGTGCCATAATCCATGTCAGAAGCGAAAGACTTAAGGCACAAACTTGGCATAATTCACTTCAAAAATAAGTGTTCACAGTTCAGTTGGCACCCCCTAGAGAAGCGGACTGGACAGTGCCTGCTAGCAGTAGGCGAAGCTGCTGGCCGACTGCAACGCGTGCCAGCGTCACCTACAAGAGGCAGTTGGGCTGCTGAGCAGCTGAGCAGCTGCAGGCGTTGCCAAGCGTCATACACGAGTTAACAGGCATCACATCCACATCCACATCCACATCCCCAACCCCATCCAAGCAGCCAACCAACCAACCAAAAAACCCGCATATATTAAGCAAGCCAAAGCAATAAGGCACATTTAGAACATGCATTACATTACATACACTGAAAGAAATTTATGAATTTGATAAAGAAAAAAAAAAAAAAATATATATATATATATACAAAATATATCTGCTTATAGTCTGAACTAATAATATTAATAATACTATATCATTAATATTATTTTTATTATTATAATATTAAATCATTTTAAGAGATGGATATATTTATAATTAATAATATAGACATCTTTTCGCATGGATTTGGTATATGATAGAATTTCCTCGTCAATATTTTTATGATATAAGCACATATAAGCATATATATACCATTTATAGAATTTACCTAACATAATTATTAATTTATTAAATTTCTCTTAGTGCATTTCATAGAAGCAGCCCTGAACGAGTCCGCTGCACTTTTGGGCTTGTTATTATTAGCAGCTCATGTCGACCATGACATTTGTTTAAAACGAAAATAAATGGCATTGCGCGAACCAGACCTAAACTAAAAGTCGATACAGACCCAGACCTATGCCCATGCCCAGGCCCATATCCAAGAGGCGAACGCAGTGTAGCTTGAAATGCTTCTTTACCTGCACCATGCACAACAAATTTTCGACTAACCCAAAATCGTGAAAGCAGCTAAACACAAATTGCCAGATGCCCAATCAAGCGATGGTCAAGTCATCTGTGTAGTAGAGCCAAATGGAGGGCGGCGGCAGCTCCACGTCGCAGTGCTCATCATCTGTCAGGCCATTCTCGTCCAAGGTGCCATTCAAATTCAGGAGGCCGCAGCTCTTGGCCTGATTGGCAGAAATTAGTTGAGTTCTTCAATAGAATCTCCCTGCACACTTACGCTATTGGAGAACTTGCGCCATTCATAGGAGCCCGCATGATGATTGTAACGGGACTTGTACTTCTGTTGTATATCATATATGCTGTCCTCATCACAGACGGTCATATGTTGGACGTGGCCAGTGAGCGCATTGATCAGGCGTATGCGACGCGGTCGTCGCGTGATGCGACCTATGTGATAGAGCGGATCCTGACTCCACATGGCGTGCTTCGTCTTTGCGTACTCGCTGATCGCAACCTCCAAAATGGGCGGGAAGAGCACACGGGGTCGACCCGTGCTAGGCGAGATCTCGGTACGTGGCTCGCCATTCGCGTGAAACAGATGCGTCAGATCCTTGCCAGCATGTGCCACCAGATAGTCCAACGTCTACAACAGAATTCAAATATTATGATAGACAAGTATACATATATGGTTAAACCTTACGCGATTCCAATGATCGCAGCGATCCTTGAGCATGGGCGTCAAATTGAACACGTTCTTGTGTATAACAACCCAACAGTCCAATTTCTTATTATGTATAACAATCTCATCCATGAGATAGTAGCGCATAGTTCGTATGGGTTCAGCCATTTCCAGTGTTGTATAATTAAATATATATAAATTTTCTTGATAAATTTTTGAATATGATTTCAATATTAATTGACAAACCAAGCAAATGTGGATGTGATATAAGATGGTAAGCGATAGAGGGTAGAGAATTAAGAATGAAATTTTAATATATATTCTTATTAATAATATAAATATGTAAAACTAAATTAAGATGTCACTAAAGGCAGCAGAATACTTGTTCAATAAATATATTAAAAATTGGAAATAATTGAATTTATAAATAAATGTAAATAAAACAAGTAAGAGGCTCTAGTCGAGACTGCTCGACTAGGATACCCTAGCCCTTAAGAGCCAAATATCATCTACGATTTGTATCATACATACAAACAACACATACACACATACATTCACCACGCATAAGCGCGCGTCCCAACTCTGCAGAACTGCGCTCACAATGTGGCATTCTATGAACTTAATAACTTTCTTCGATGACTGCATCACTTCCACTGATTATACATTCATATTATGTATGTGCCAAAGCACAGTCTCTTATTGATTGCGCTTTTACAAATAGGGGCTATTGGGCGAATGGGGCGTGGCATCCAAAATCTAAAATAACGTTATCTCCGTATCAACACGCAACTATACACATTAGTCTCTACTCAAACGATTACAAACCACGCCTAACACATTAAATATCGATAAACTCATAAAATCGAAATGGAATGATTATCGAAAAATTTATAAACTTGTTAGCGTATGTATTATCGAGTATTCATGTAAAATTCAATTCTCCGTTGCTACTTACAATATCTCGGCGTTCACACGGACGGACGGACGGACGGACGACGGACGGACGGACGGACGGACGGACAGACGGACAACGGACAGACGGACAGACGGACAGGCTATATCGACTCGTCTTGTCGCGCTGATCAAAATATATACTTTATGGGTTCACGCCTCCTCTGCCTTTACATACATTTTCACAAACCATATACCCTATTTCCCATTTTCAATGGCTCAGGGTATAAAATAAGTGGGTATAGGTTTACAATATATTATCTCTTCACTACTAAAATATTTTAAAATTAAATTTTGTTTCTTTTACAACAAATGATTATTAAGTTGATAACACCAATTCTAAAACTCCGCATCAATTTTCAAAGAATCTTCAGCCAAACTTCTTAAAGAAAACCCAATCTCAACAACAATCTCCAATGTAATGTATGTACTTATATTGTTATTAAGTCGACTCTGAGTTATAAGTGCATTCGGAGTTTGTAATAGATCTTATCGCTGGTCTAACCAATTAATCTCGGAAGTCAGCTGCAACGAGGCGTCTTCTAATTTCATTAGGAAAGACTTCGGCAGCTGAATTTCCATTCATTCTTTTTCGAGGCTGCATAATTAGCCGGCAATTGTCAAGTCATCAGCGCCTCGCGCAGCCATCAATTCGTGGTTATAAATAGAGAAATAGATTAATGATTGCTCCAACCGAAATGCGGTTGATTTTGAGGCCCAAACAAAAGACAGTTTTATGGATGAGGCTGCTCAGCGTATGCGCGTTCCATGATATATGATATGTTTCCGAGACGTTCCGTTTAAGCTTCGGGCGACAAGCTTCTGGAACGTGTCGTAAACGTGGGAATGAATAGTAAGACAAATATCTGCCCTTCGTCTGGCATTCTCAGCATATTTCAGCTATGACAGATGGCTTACGACATACGTAATGCGCTTAAACTTCTCTCACATATGTTGGCAAATTTCTGTTTTTCTGCAAAGTTACTTTTGAATTGATAAAATAACATTTGGCTTGGAATCAGCGCAACCCCTATGAAGATCTACAACAACCAAAAGTGGATAGAGAAAACGCCTCACTAATATGCTGATAGTTGTTTTTCCAGTTTTCCAACAGTTGGTCCTGTTATTGGAAGCTATCAAAACATAAGGCCACACTGCTGGCCGTGCCTGGTGAGCTATCTCTCTATATGGATCTGACATGAGCTGATGTTCTGATGAATTATGCCACACTCAACAATTGCTGATGCAATCACCCCGATCCAGCCTCAGCGGGGGTGAGCGGTGCTCTTTTATCTGTTTACCTAAACTATGTGACTGCGTCAGCTGTGCGTAAAAAGAAGATGGAAAGTGATCATAATTTGTGGGGTGCTAAGCATTATGTAGGTACACTTCGAACCCTGTGGTCATGTCCAATTATTTTTACGCATCTAACGTTATTTGAGTGTGTCATATAAGGGCTATCCAAATAAATATGATATATGGCTGGAGTTTGTCAAATAAATATACAGATATAAAGTTACGTATCATAAAATATCGTTTAATGGGTTCTATTAAGTGAGCTTTTAAATGAACATAGTTTAACGACAGTTAAAACTGTTTTTTATCTGAAAATGGAAGAATACATATATATCTTAATTATGAGTATCGTTCAATCAACATATAATAATTATATGATATATCTCTAACAGAGTTCTTACTATCTTTGGCCTAATATTCCTTTATTATTTATCATATGTCTCATATAATTGCCCACTCAGCCCTTCTTAATATAACATTAAGCTTAGCTTACGTCTATTAACACTTTATTCTATTGCTATTCAACAAATTTATTGTGCATTAATCAGTCAGAAATCAACGCCGCATTCACAACAGCTGCCAAATGACAGCCACAGCCAACTTTGGCTGCCAGTTAAACTTGTCTAAGTTAAGCCATGATTTTATGTATCTATTTATATACTGTATATATACTATATATATATATATATATATATATATATATATATATCTTTATCTATTTTTTTTTACAACTGGCGCCGCACTTTGTGTCAAGGCTATGAAAATGGAGACAACATCTCAAATGCCTCCAACTAGTTTTTATATTATTTATTTGATTTCTTGTTTTATATTTTTTTTTTAGCCTACGCGCGTTTCTTTTTATGGCAATTGCAATTTTAATTATTCCAGAGAGCGAAAAAAAATGCAAACCTAAATTAAATAATGAATAAAAAATGCAGTCAGCTGCGGGCTTGGAATACCCATTGCAAGTGGGCATATTGTTTTGATGTTATGTTGATTGGAGACTCACAATATCATTATAAAATATAATTAAACACAAAATAAAAATATAAAAAAAAATTATAAAAATAATATATATAAGATATTAATTTAGTTACCAATTCCTTTTAAATAAATTTTGATAGTAAGTTTCTTTTAGCCATAGCTCGGATACTTCAAGAGCTAAACATTGATTATTTGATATATAGAATGTCGTAGAGCATAGACAAATTTACAAATATTTCATTTTTGGGATATGCCTATCTGTAATATCAGAAGTACAGGATATCTATTACACATATTTAAAAGTATGAGCTATAGTTTACTTTTTGGATGTGTTTATCTATTTCCCATGAAATGTAGTTTTTAATCTGAGCTAATCTGTTTTAATTGTTAGGTATTTCTTAGTCGTTCATTGTCGACTACAGCACTCATATTTCTGTTTTTTTCATTCGGTAGTGCATTCAAATCGAATTGTGAATAATGTGTTTTCTTTTTTTTTTTGCTTTTATTTTTGTAATTTGAAGTTTTTGTGCAGCGCGGGGGCAATTATAGCCGCTGCTTGTGGATGCTGCTGTTGCTGCTGCAGGCACTCAAGTGCACATTTCCTGCCATTTACAAGAGAGCACACACACACACACACACACATACAATAGAGAATTTGCTGCTAGTTTTTATTTATGTTCAAAACGCACTTAATGGGTTTTTCAGCCCATTGTTCGATTTGTAAAGGCAGGGGGAGCCCTGGCCCTGGCACAGGCAACCGGGAACGGCACCAGCAACGGCACAGACCCATAGCCCGGATCCCGAATTGTGACCCCGTCGCGGTTCCTCCTGCAAGTGGCTGCGTCTGCGCGTGACGCACGTGGTGCCGTGTTGTGCATTGTAGGGGTTGCTGTTAGAGTTAGGCGCAAGGGTAGCTGCCTAACTGGGGGTTGATTATGCGGCCAAGTGACCCGCAGCATTTGCTGTCGCTTGTGCCTGCCACACGCAGTCAACGCCTTGACCCAAGTGCTGCCAGCTGCAGCTGCAACAACTGCTTGCCCAAAGATCAACACACACACACACCCGCACACACACACACATATGCACACACTTGGCGTGTCAAATGGCCAACCAGCTGTTGGCATCGCCTCAGCGTAAATCAAAACACACAAATTAAGCCTCATCTCGGCACATCGGAAAAACTCAAAGGTTTCCATTTCTATTAGTTTTTCTCGACGCGAACATATGCGCAGCTTCACAGTTCAACTGCCAGCAATTAACACACTCACACCCCCATGCGGCTGGGCCTGGTCTTCGAATTGTCCACAAGTGTCAGCATTTTCACCCACAGTCCAAAATATGCAAATGAAGCTCATTCTGCGCCAGACGCATTCCACAATTTCCAACTGCAGCTGCCCTATTGTTAATACTTCTTATCGAGGGTGAACTATTGTAATGCGTCGAGTGGCCACAAAGTGGCTGAGAAGGGGTATCACAAAGTCGGAACAATAAATTGTAAAGAGCTAATTTACATTGAATTCAACTTATTTAAAGTTTGTGTGCTGAATTTATAACACTTTATTTGCTGCATTCATTATGTGGAAAATTATTCTTATACAAATATTATTTATAATTACAATTGCTGCCTAATTGAAACTGAATCTATGTAATATATATGATTATTATTTGAATTATTATTATAATATTTTTGAATTATAACTATTTGAATTGTTTAACTCTATATTCTATATTCTATATAATTAGTTTAAATTTATAAACTTGTTATTTAAATTATATTTTAGAAATCATTTAAGTTTATTAGATTAGATACCAAGATTACATTTGATTTTTTCTCTTCATATTTATTTACATTTATCTTCATCGGAAAGTTGTCCTAATTGTAGAATTTTATGAATTTATCTGTGAAAAATATTTAATATTAGATTTTTTTAGGATTTTTAAGTGGAAAATATTTACTCTTTTAATTTAATAGGTTATTCCATTTAGTCCAATATCCAGAAGGAAACCTTTAGGTTAATAAGTCAAAACATAACTAACAAGCATTTTGTATAAATTTAATTACTTAAGAAAATATTTTAAAATATTTTATTTTATAAAATACACACACTGAATCGAGACGAGAATCTACTACTTCCTCAGCTTAATGTAATTCGCGCAAAGGTTTCATATAGTCGAGCAGCCCCTGAACTTCCTTTGTGTAGTTTTATGAGTTGCGTGATTAAACGTGTTTTGCTTTTGGTGGCCATTTGTGTCCTGCTGTTGCCGCTGCTGTGGTTTTTGCGGTCGACACGGATGTGGAAATGGTTGGCTTTTTGGCAAGGATGTGAACATACAGCGGCGCATAATTGCCAACTGATGTTTGATGAGCGCAGCAACAGCTGTTGCCATTGGATTGCCACTGCTGCTGCTGCAATCAGACAGCAGAGTTCGAAGGCGAATATTAAAATCCACTTAGGAAGCGACGCGTGGCGCTGGTAGACAAACCAATTAAAGTAAACGCAAAGTATCTGTAAATCCTTTTAGCGCGGCTCGCGCTCTGCTGCAACATATTATATATCACCCTCGACACATTATCCTTCTGGCAAGCCTTTCGCCTAGCCCTTTGTTATTTGTTCTCTCCTTCTCTGTTTGTCATTCTATCGAGTGTTGCCATGGCAAAGCCCGAAATCCCAGAGGCTCGTTGTCCGCGCATGCGCAACGGCAGCTGTTCGGCAAACAAACTGACCCCGATCCCGATCCCACTGCCGGCTCCTGCTCTGAACCCGAACCCGACTCTAGGGCGCTGACTTTTGTGTAATCCTGCGGAAGTTGATTTTATCACGTGTGTCCATTAGTTTCCATTTTTGGTTTCCTAAGCATTTGCATTTGTTTCTCGCTGGCGGCCACAACAAACCGATTTGAAGGTTCGAAATGTCACCCGAAACTGAGTTCAAAGTTCGGCTGGAAACATAAATTTGAAGCAACGAAATTGGGTTTTTATGAATATTGTGAGAATTCTGAATGTCTGGTAGAAAGAAGTTTCTGATGAGTTGAGTGAGTCTTAGAGTTTCAAATCAACCTCTCTTAAGTTCTTTATATTGATTTCTTTTATAACTTCTAGATCATATGTTTTTTCAATATTAGATAGACCTTCGGAAGTTCTAGAGAGAGAAGATGAAGAAGATTCAATATATGAGCTTATAGATCAGAAAAGTTGTGGCTCATGAAATCACCATTCCAGCCCTAAGCCGTTTCCAATGCTCTCCCTAACTATCCAATCATATCTCATAACTAAACCATTCTCATATGCCTTCATCATTTACTGTTCCACTATATACTATTTACATTTACTGTACAAACTTTACACCAACTACTGCCGCAAAAATCATTAACACAATATTCCCACAAAACAAGAAAGAGAACGACATAAACACAAAGTGTAGAAGGAGACGGGGCAACAACAGTAAACAATTTACTAAAGTAAACCAAACGAATTGACACTTGTTTTAAAGCACAAAAATTCAATAAATATCAATAAACTCGAAGATATTCAAGCAGCTAATTGAGGCAACAAATACTTCAAAAGCAGCTGAGCCGACACGATGCAAGGAGCGAGTGCGAAGAGGTGCGAGCGAGACAAGAGATGTTCAAGTTGAAGTTTATTTCGCAGTCAGACTTAAGTCAATAAGCAGATACAGACGAAAACAAAGGCGTTAAAGGGGCTTTAACGGTAATCATATTAACTAAGTAAGTGCAAAAACTTAATTAAATTGCCCAAAAAAAAACTTGAGCTCAGAAATCGTTGTTGTTGCTGTTGTTGTTGTTTTGCTGCAAATGTGCTTAAATAATATTAAAATATGCGAAGATATTTAGCTGACATCGATGTGAGAAAAAAAGTGTAAAACAAGAAAGTTCAGTTATTATGAGCAAGTCGCAGTTGAGTTACTCTAGAACAACTCTGAAGAGTTGCCCTATAAAACAGCTTTATTTAGGACTAGCTGTTTCTATATGTTTATAGTATAGATCTTCGATTTCAGACAGTCTGGCAGCTATACTGAATTATGCCATTTGGAGAAAAAAATTAATTTAATATTTTACACATTTTTTATACAAAATAAAAAATATAAAATTGTTATTGATATTTTCTAATATCAAATATAACATAACAAAATATCTCCGTTTGCCTCTCCATCTAGGCGTCTACCCATGGATCTGTCTGCATGTCCGTCTGCCTTCCGTTCATCTGTTCATTCTATTATACGTCCCTTTATACATTATTTCTGTGGTGCGTCGTTTCGTATATCTGTATCTGTCTATCCATATCATCCTATGTCTATCCGTCTTACAGTTCTATCCGAGCTTTTTCCGCCCGTTCTCTTAGCTACGTCCTTTTTTCGGGTATCACATCATCCGTCTATCCGTCTTTTGATTCATCAGTTCATTCTTTTGCCCGTCAGTTTATTCGTTCTTGCTTTCATCTATCCCATACGTCGCTCCATATTTCCCTCCCCCATTCTCCGCATGTTCATACGTCCTGCCGTTTATCGGAGCTTTATTACGCTCATCGCTTCATCTGTTACGTCTTTCATTCGCTTTTCCTTATGTTTACTCGCTGTCGGTGAACGACCTGTCTGTCTCTTAACCCGTGAGTCTGTTTATTCATTTGTCCGTCCTTTTATGTACCAGGAACAGAATGGAAAAACAGGCAAACCTATATTACTTTAGTGGTTGATACTAATTGAAAGAAATTGAACAACGTCTATAATAGGAGATGTAAACTTTAATGGCTAAATAGCATGGCCAAATAAAACCTCTTTCAGGAGTCTAAAAAAAGATTAAATATGGTCATGATGCACTCTTGTCACAAGTCTGTAGACTAAGCTGATATATTTCTATCCAAAACATAATGAACATCTAAGTGTAAACACCCTCTGTAAGTGCATCAAAGGGAATTTGCTTAATGACAATCTCTACAACAACAGCAACAACATCAACAAGAAGAAGAAGAAGAAGAAGAGATACGACAATGCCAGCAATTAAGTGCAATGAGTGGCAGGCAGGAAGCTTTTGGGGAGCTGCACGAGCGGCGACCTTGCAATGTCGCAATGCGCACAATGGCCCAATGATGATGGGGCGCAATGATAATAATGACATTGGCTGTGGCCAATGATAATGATGTTGCTGCTGTTGTTATGCTGGTCGGCTGCTTGTTAAGCTTTGTCTGGAGTGGCTGTAGACTAACTGTTAACTGGGGGCCATGCGACGCCCACAACAGCCGAGAGGCAACATTCCAGCACGCCAAGCAAAATGTGAATTAACTAATCTAACTGCATGTTTCATGCCACATTGCGGCAGCCATTAAATCATGGCTAATAATAATGCAATTTGCAGCAGTTCTTTTCTCTCTCTCTCACTATTTTAGACGACTTCAGCTGACATTTGCATTGGCAGAGCGCAGCGAGTGCACCAATTGCTGCCACTTGTGGCAAGGTGTTGGCCAAGCTAATTGCCTGATCGGTGGGACCTTTTCTTCTGGTAGGGGTAGAGTGGGCAGGTCTGTGTATGAAGTAGATGTGTATGCTAAGCGTTTACTGCGTTAATTTTGTTGAATATATAAAAAAAAAAATAGAATAAATAATTATTACATTTATGTAATTATTTACAAATTTGAATATGTGAAACTATTTAAATTGAAATAAACCAAGCAATTTGTGTAATAGCTACATAGAGATCAAAAGGCTAAGAGCTTAGCATTTCATATTTATACATATATATAGTAAAATAATATAAAAAATTATAATATAAATACTTCCATTTATATACTT